>BLKR01002706.1:0-181831 GCA_011170035.1 Teleogryllus occipitalis
CCCCTCAGCTCACCCCCTCAGCCACCCCCTCAGTCACCCCTCAGCTACCCCCTCAGCCACCCCCAGCCACCCCTCAGCTACCCCCCCAGCCACCCCCTCAGCCACCCTCAGCCACCCCAGCCACCACCTCAGCCAAGCACCACCTCAGCCACCCCTCAGCTACTCCCCTCAGCCACCCTCAGCCACCCCCTCAGCCACCCTCAGCCACCCCTCAGCCGCCACCCCCCAGCCACCCTTCAGCCACCCCCCAGCCACCACCTCAGCCACCACCTCAGCCACCACCTCAGCCACCACCTCAGCCACCCCTCAGCCACCCCTCAGCCACCCTCAGCCACCCCCTCAGCCACCCCTCAGCCACCCCCTCAGCCACCCCCTCAGCCACCCCAGCCACCCTCAGCCACCCCTCAGCCACCCCCAGCTACCCCCTAGCCACCACCTCAGCCACCACCTCAGCCACCACCTCAGCCACCCTCAGCCACCCCTCAGCCACCCCCTCAGCCACCCCCAGCCACCCCCTCAGCCACCCCCCTCAGCCACACTCCCTCAGCCACCACCTCAGCCACCACCTCCTCAGCCACACACTAGCCACCACCTCAGCCACACACTCAGCCACACACTCAGCCACACACTCAGCCACACACTCAGCCACCTCACTCAGCCACACACTCAGCCACACACTCAGCCACACACTCAGCCACACACTCAGCCACACACTCAGCCACACACTCAGCCACACACTCAGCCACACACTCAGCCACACACTCAGCCACACACTCAGCCACACACTCAGCCACACACCCAGCCACACACCCAGCCACACACCCAGCCACACACCCAGCCACACACCCAGCCACACACCCAGCCACACACCCAGCCACACACTCATTCACCTCACCCACTCACCCGCCTACCCACTGCTCGCCACGCAGTCCCGCGCCCAGAGCCCGGTGCACCGCGGCGTTTGCTTAGCATCTGCGGCCTGCCCACCCGTGCAACGGACGCACACCGACCTGATGACGTCGGCACTTGCGGGCGCCGCGGGCCACATGCATCGACGCAGCGGTTGCCGCTCTGCGGGACGCGCTTCAACCTCGCCCGCAGGACCGAGAGGTCTCTAGCCCTTCAGCGCGGAACGAGTCACGTCTTTTTCGCCGGCGGGTCGTCGCGAAATGTCATCTATAGACGTTGGATCGTTTCCTTTCCTTCGTGAAAAGCCGTCTCCGCACTGCAGATCGTGTAGTGGCGTTCGTGGTGTGACGTCAATTGGAATTGGTAATATATGGTGAGACACAGTTCAGTATTCGTTCCTTCTTACGGCGCCAATTAACATAGAAGTACTGTGACAGTACCCGCGTTTCGGTGTCAGCTAGTAAATTATAACTGTTTGAACCACAGTTCAGACAATTAAATAAAACAACGAAATTAACAATTTTATTTTGTTCAATTAATAAGGAAAATACGGATCCTTGCGTATAGTACTTTCAATGCAATAAAGTAAGTGCCTCATTAGTTTGTAAATACTGTGAATTTTTTTACAAAATGGATTCGGAATTAAACGATATTTTTTGGACAAATTTTCCTTGAGTTTTCCAGATTTTATTCAGAGATAATTATTTTTTAGCCTGTATACCGAGGTAGCATGCATGTATTTGTATAAAATACGTATTCGTATTATATATCCATTATGTCGTATTTTACAAATGATTAGAATATTTTGTGAATTCTTACAGAATTTAAATACTGGCCTCCTCAAACATGTTTTTAAAGAAATCGTTGACTAAAGACACGACTACGATTTTTAAGGAAGATATTGCATTGAAGTTAACTTGCAATTTGCAGTTTTTCAGCATTTAAGAGGAATGTTTCATGACAATATGCTTTTTTACAAACTTAGCAAGCCACATAGAAGGAAACAGAAAAGTAACGAAATTTTCTTCACGCGTTTTCAAAAATTGCATTTATTCTCCCCGAAAAATAAAATTACGTAAAAATTCTCATACCAGCAACACAGTTTCCTGTCCTATTTCTACCTTTTCCCAAAGCTACAAATTCACCCCGACTTTTTCCATACTTTTGAGGTTCTCCAAAATGTGACAAGTGTAGTGTCCGCCAATGTGGGCACTCCAGAAAACCCGCCTGCGGAGTCACGGGGTGCGAGGTATAGAGCGATTTTCCTAAGGATGAGCCAAAGTGACAGCTAGTGCTGGCAACATAACTGAAGGTTCTGTTGTCGTTGTGCTCTCGAGCCCATTAGACTCACTTCCTGCATTCGTTCGTTTGCAGTTGGCTAACTTGTAAATGGCTTCGACGCTTCCTTTCGTGATGTCCTCGTCCGACAAAAATATAGTGCGCCATGAGAAACAATTGAAATTAGGAAGTGCAGTGTTATGTACTCTTCTGTAAAAATTATTTTTTTCTTTATATATTACATTGAATTAACTTTTAGTGTGATAAATATTATGTTTATTTTAAAACCGATTCTTGAATGCGAGATGCGTGCCGATGCACGTGGTTCCGGTCTTTGTGCTGTTGCGGAGCGAGCTGTGATTGAAAGCTTTCTATTTACATTCGTGGCAGTTTTCTTTTACTGATTGTGAGAGCATGTTAAGAGATTTTCTACATACGTAATTAAATTTAAATATTTCCCGGACTCACGTACGTGCATATACCTCAGCGAAACTTTTAGACTTCATAGGGATGTTTTCACAGGATCCATTATCACTTTACGAAGGGGCGTGACTGAACATCTGTCGCGGCGGAGGGATACTTCTCTGAAATACATGTGATGTTCACTTGCTTTCGCGAACTGTCACTTTGGCTCATCCCAAGGAAAATCGTTCTGTATCTCGGACCGCCGCGGCGCCAGCGGGAAGCCGGAGCATGCCTCGTCGCTACGGTGAAGCGACCGGGTGACTGGGAGCAACCCCACCGCCTCCAGCTGAGAGGGGCGACAGAGCAGCCTCACCGACCGGGAGGGGGCACCGGGCGCGGGACCGCAGCGCGGGCGGCCCGGCTACTTGAGATTTGGAACTAGCCGCGAACTTCTTTTTCTTCTTTTCTGCGAGTGGAACTACACCATGCGGCGTCTCTCGCACCCAAGCTTCCATGTTCTTCTATCTTGCCAATCATCTTCGATGTGACGATCTCTCATTGTCTGTCGCACACCGTCATACCACGTGAGTCTTGGTCTACCTCTCTTTCTGTGCATTGGCACCTGCCACCTCCAAGTTTTTAATGGCCATCTTTCCTCCGGCATTCTTCTAAGGTGACCATACCATTTTAACCTTCTCCCTTCTATTGTATCCATTATATCCGACATGACACCCATTTGCTGCTTTATATTTTCATTCCTGATTCTTTCCATTAACGTTACACGTTCCCAAGCAATAATCCTCGGAATCATGCTAGCCGCGAACTATTAGTGATAAACTGCGTAAACGTGCTGGTACCTGGACTCTATCGTGATTTTTGGTGATTGTTACTATTACAATGAACTTGGCTTGTGCACCTTTCTACTAGCGATTGAGACCCTGGCATTGTAGAAGGCTTATTCTGTGGTACATTGGAATTGAAATAAATTAATGTTTTAGGATTTGTGTCCTGCGTTTCATTTAGTATACAACAACAACCTGGATTGAATCGCCTGGGCTCTAGTAGTTGTACGTCGTAACTCAGCGTTATTCAGCTTGCGCGCGTGCCGGTTTTCGAGGATCCGGCGATCGAGTTCAGCCACGTGTCCCAGAATGCGCGGCCGAGAGCCCCAATTAGAGAGCGAATTCCAGAAGTTTGCCCTCAGCGTTCGAGGCTCCTCCACAGGCAAGTTCTCTAACAATTTCAACAGGGCGTTCCTTGCCTCATGAATCAGGGTTGCGATCTTATTTGGGATTTCACAAGTATAAGTAACGATACCTCGCAATGAGGTCCGTGATATTCAGATCAGTGAATAAATCCATATAAATACAGGTGTCTTGGAATAAATATTACAAACTTCTAGAGTATGTAGTAGTGACAAAAATGTTCACATTTAATATTTTCGTTCATGTGATAGATGAAAATGTGGCAGTGAATCATCGTGTGTTTGTGGGAATAATTTACGATAACGCTCGTTAAACTTGTGAAAACCTTTCATTTAGTTGTGAATAAGCACTGAATTAAAATAAACCTTACCTGTCTTACATTAATATCACAAAAAGAAGGCATTAAAAAACACTTAAGCTAACTCTTCAAAAATTGCAGTTTCCTTCTAAGGTATTCTGCTCTTTAAATATAAATGAGACTCTTCGTAAATTGTATACACAAAGAAATAGAAAAATGAATCAAAAAGAAAATTGATAAAGAACTTGAGAGTTTTGAAATTTGTAATTTTTGAAAAATAAGTTATGCTCATTTTCATTTTTCGTTGGTAGAAAATAGTTTTTACTCTCAATAATAAAGGTATCTATTCCGATAATTCCAATGTAGGATAGAGAGTAATGATTATTAAAACATAAAAAGTACAGAAAAGACCCTAATTGTTATTCAACACGAATTCGAATTCTTAAAATCGAACAAACCCGACGTGTACATCGAAACAAACAGGACAACCTCAACAATTAAAAATTCGACAGCTGGTTTTTTCTTGTTAATCCGAATAGTCTTCGTTTTCCCGTCAATTGCACATTTGAAACTCTCATGCTGAAAGTAGTTTCTTTAATTTTTCGGTCATAAAAATTCACTGAATTGCTCAAAAGATATGTGAGGGGAAAATGGTTTCGGTGGCAAGTTATGATTCGCAGTTATCAAATGAATAAATGATCAGTGTCTATGAAAGTATTGTGTAATTTAATCATTCCATTGCTAGTACAGATCCTATTCAACAGTAAAGAAAAGTCGTTTCTGTTCTCTTTGACCATTTCGATTGTATGGCATCCTTTGCACAGGCATCTTGGTCCTATTTCTACGTCATCCGTTCGTACTACTTCGAAGCTGCCGAGTCCAGCTCATTTGCCATTCTATTTGACCTCATCTCGTGGTATACTAATTACATCACAGTGCGAGGTAGTGCCACAAAAGCAAAACAAGAATTACCTCGTCCTTTGTAACTATAAATTCGAATGCTCCAACTACGTCCCAGCCCAATTCGACATTCAGCATCGGATCCTCTCTTGTTTAGCATGGAAATGTAATGTTCAATTGAAATGGATGTCTCCTTTAATTCTCCTACATTATTCAGATGTTCATGGTAATGCTTCCCAAATCATTAGTATCTTATCGTTATGCTCACAAGCTTGTGGAAATATGCAATTACTTTAATGGATAAAGATGCGAAGAAAGATGAAAGGAGCGGTCTTTCTAAAAGAGGTGAATTAAAAAGAAATGTGTGGTTCTTCTTTTCTTTTCTTTCTTTTCAAACCGTCCCTTCCGAACACGACCGTCCTTCCCAAACTCCGAACACGACTGGCCGCTCCTAACACGACCGTGGACCTCCCTCTCCTAGTCGTTCGCTACACGACCGTCTCCTACCAACACGACCTTCTACCTCTCCTACCAACACGACCGTCTCCTACCAACACGACCGTCCCCTCCCACGACCGTCCCCTCTCCAAAACACGACCGTCCCTTCCGAACACGACCGTCCCCCCAACACGACAACACGAAACACGACCGTCCCCTCCCAACACGACCGTCCCCTCCCAACACGACCGTCCCCTCCCAACACGACCGTCCCCTCCCAACACGACCGTCCCCCACGACCGTCAACACGTACCGCCATCTACCCCGCATGTCCTGCGACCGCATCTTCATACTGTCGCCCCCAACTCATACCATCCACACATCTATTATCGTCCCCTCCATTCCTTACGTCCCCACACATCTCCTCCCGTCCCCAGCTCATTTCCGTCCAACCTGCCCGCCCCGTCCAGCCCCTCCTGCTGCCCCAGTTCCGCGGGGAATTGCGCCCCGAGCGCTACCCAGATTTCGCACCGGGGCATTAGGCTAAAAGCCTCGCTGCAATTTCCCCCGCGGAGAGATATTACAAGGCAATAAGGAGGAGGACGGGGGGCGGGAGGCACCCGCAACGAGCGAGGCGCTGTCCCGTCCCCGGGCTGGCAAAAACAGAGGAGCGCTCTTGGCCGCGATGCGAGGACACAACGGGCTAAGCAATGCAGACGCTAGCGCCCGCCATTCTCATGATTCTGATGCTTTATAAAAAGAGAATTTTCTTGCTAAATGTTTTCTTGCTAAATGTTTTCCGAGACTGTTTCTGTTAAAGATCTTCGTTATGCGGTGTACGATTCAGTTAACAGTAGAATAGTCTGCGCGACAGGGAATGGGGAGAACAAAATCGCCGATGGACTGCGTCGTAGATGTGATTTTTTACTGAATTGAGTTTTGGGGGAGATCGTTGCTAAACATCGTTTCTCGATATTCATTGCAAATTACGTTTTGTTTTGAAGCACTATTTTTATCAAACTTCATTATCCCTCCGTTGTTGGTGGACCCAGATGTACGACGTTGGTCGATGCTGCGCAAGTGAAAGAATGCTACCCATGGTTTTCACTTAAATTTTAATTTTTAAATTGTTTTTGTCTGTCTGGTATAAATTTTTACAATTATATTCTTTACAAATAATATTTTTAAACAAAACAAATTTATTAGAATGTTTCTTTAAACAAATCTTTACAAATGTGTCTGAAGGTTTCATTGAATTCTCACAAACATTAAAATAGTCTTCATTTCAATGATCACAGTAAGATATATTTTTGACAAAACTCTGGCTCAATTCTATACATTGCATTGGGGTTTTCCCGAGTTCCTTTTTGGCACAGAAGGTGGATTAAAATGTTTCATTCTGTATCAGCAGAAAATGCTGTATCTCGCCTGAAAGAAAAAAGAAATTGCAACTAAAAAAACATGAAATAGACAAAAAATAATTTCTACTTGGGCGCTTGACTGAAACTGCTACATGCGCCGCGCGTTCCTCGCGAACGCAAGAAAAGGCTCCCACAGACCGTCGCGGAATACCCTTAGCCTACGCGGATTGGCCGCAAGGGAAGTTTCGCGTCATGTATTGCCTCATGAGAACGTTCAGACCTGCGCGGCAGGCGAGCGTCGCGGCCACGAATTTGCAGTATTTAATCGGCGGCGAAATTTGTTACGCAGTCAGTCGCCTTTCTTCCGCTACAGCTCGAGTTTCGTGGAAGTCCGCCCGGGTTCGGGAGTCTTCCCTCCCCTCTGGGACGAGCGACCTTGCCAACCGTCACCAAACGCTGACTCATAATTGACGCTCCGGTGTGAACGGTCCCGCGAATTCCGCAGCCGCGTCTAGCTCGCATCTTTCCGCGCCGCACCCGCTGCGGATCTACCGCGCCGGTCTGTGGGAGCCTAAAGTCGTGAAATTACTTCGGATTTCTTCACTCGTTAACCAAAACTATCAACAACGCTTCCGCCTTTTCGTCTGCCAAGGAATTGAGGAATGGGTAATGATTCTAAACATGACTACCATGAGCACACCATGGTTACTTTCAACCTCATTCACGAATTGTGAACTTGGGATTTGCACCCCGTGATTTGTGATTTTGGACATTGAGTAACTTTAAGGGTAAAATTAGATCCTAAAGATCATATCACTTAAAGCAGTTTGTTTTGCTCCAGAATCGTCAACAGTGAAGTACCGCGTTTTGTTTTCTGGATAACGCTGTTCCGGTAACCTTTGTGCTCCCAAAACCAAAACGACTACTCTTTACCATGTGCAAGTGGGTCAGCAATTAAAATCCAGAGTCAAGGAAAAGGATATGATTTTTTTGAAAGCCACAAAAGGCATAATAAGCCCTAAGGATATTCTGAAGAACTATGTATTCAGTTTCAGGAATAACAAAGAGTTGAAATAATCCCCTGTTCAGATCAAGGTGGGTTAAACCGTAAATTGCAAACCTCTAAATAAATTACTAACGCGAATGGTTGAGGGTGAGAATGTCGCTGACATTCAAGAACTAGCAGCAGTAATCATTTGCAACTTGAACTAGCAGAAATAACAATTTGCTAGAAGTTAAATGTGTGGGTGCTTGCAATACCCCACTGTCATACAGTTAATACATTTATAGGAAGCCAGGCGGAGTTTCAAGCTTCTATTTGTATTATAACTTATAATAAAAACAACTGAAGTCAAAGAAGGGCGTGGCAGCTACTTGTCGATGCACGGCGAGTTATAGACTATTGTAAATTATCAATGTTATGAAATACTTTCGAATTGATTACTCTAGTTTCTTTGAAAATGAGGAATTTAGAAATGTTTTCAATAATATATATGATTATTTTACAAGATTTAAAATGTAAAGATAACTACAATGGAATGTAGCGTCCAAACTGAGTTCGAATTCACCGAGGACGGGTAGACGTATATTTCAGACAGTATTCGAAATGTGTATTTATACCCGTATATCTCCGTTTGATCCGAACACTAGTACTCCGAAACCGAAATCATTAAAAAGGGCTGCTCAAGAGAACTTCTTTAATGGAAGCAACTCACCACCTATCTGCGCACTACCTGTGTGGCCTGCTGCGTGATTTAGTCCGACGGGACGGCAAGGTAGGCACTCGGGCTCATTCAGCTTTAGTCTAGTGTGTGGCATCGCAAGTAACCGCAGTTTGGTCCCAATTTTTCCGTTAGAGCAGCCATGCATTATAAGGTTGCATGCTACGGAGGAAATATCTGCACTTGGCGGATGTCTCCTCCTCGAGTAGAAGGGCACAAATTTTCACGTCCGAGTGGGATTTGATTTTGACACAATACACCGGGAGCTCAATGGATCAACTGATGTCACTGCAGCGCCTCTGACCGGGAGGTCCTTGGTTCGAGTCCTGACGGCACCAGGATTTTCGACACTAGCTTTTCAGCTGCTGTCTGGAGGAGAATTCTAGCGGCCGGCTGCTCTGATCGGTAGTTTTCCGCGGTTTCTCTGATCAACACCAGGTGAATGCCGGAGCAGTACCCTAACAAACGGGTCACGGACCGCGCGCGATCTTTCCTTCCTCTTCCTTGTCCTCTCCTCTCCCCTTACACACACATGCACTACACTAACATGCACTACACTACCACATTCCAGGAGACCGGTCGGGAGCTTAGAGCTTGTCTCGGCTGGGGAGGTGCCCCGCTGGTGGGAGAGTCCTGGTTAGGGGGAAACCCCGCTAGCAGACGGTAGGTCGGCGCCGGATCTCGCCATCCAGCGGGAGATCACCGCCATCTTCCGAGAAAAAACATGCACTACACTAACGGGACTAATGACCTAAGCTGTTGACGTCCCCGGAATCACCAACCAACCCACCAACTTGACATAATAACATACTTTTGTGTTACTACGTGAAACTATTTGGTTTGCGCCGTGGAAAATTTGGGATTGCGCCAGCAAGGGGGATTATATTATAAATCATTGGAAAATTGTTCCATTTTGCTCAAATGGAAAAGCAAGCTCGTATACATCTTTCAGGACACTACAATGGTGAAGTGGACGGTAAATTGCTTTCCACAGAGCTGGCTGTAAAAGCTTATAAGCACATGGTGGGAAAAAAGCGACATTCTTTTACGAGAAGAGACTTTGTGACGCATCAGTGCAGCAAGAATATTATCTCGCTACACCGAGCGAAATCTAAGCGGAATCATATAAAGGAATTGTGCGCATTCATGACATCGGAGACCACACAAAAGACAGCAAAATAAAATGGTAGATTCCAGGTCAAACGCTCGATAGAATATAAGTGCTGAGCCATGTATATAGAATTGCAATTTTCTTTCTCTTTCAACTTTTTTCAATTGCGTAATTTGAAATACAGTACTTTAGGGAAATGCATAATTGAACAATTTCAATCTGCTGTTTACAATCTGTCATTTTAAAGAAATACTAATGAATAACGTTCAATTTAAATTGATCAAATATACTGTAATCATTTAATAACAAAGGCAAACGTATCTGATTTAAAAAGAATTTCATAATTACTTTATAACGCAATAATATAAAGTAATAAATATTATTATAATATAATTATATTATTAATTATATTATAATATAAATAAATATTCTCAGTTATTTTATAAATTATTCATTAATATAAAACTTATTAGTACTTTCAAGTGATTTAAATAATGTGCTGTTGTAATTTAACCAAAACAGAAAACGAACTTCACCTTATGATTATTACTATTATTCTCTTATGCTAATGGGCAGTGTTCTAGCTTCCCGTGCTGTGGCCCCAGGTTCGATTCCCGCTGGAGGCAAAAATTGAGTTTATCTTTCCTATAAAAACGTGCCAGTTTCTATAGCTGTGTGACGAAGAAAAGCTCAAGCGGGCGAAGAAAAGCTCGGCGAAGCGAAGGCGAAGGCGAAAGCGAAGGCGAAGCTATTTACGTTGAAGAGAATACGTCATGTTTGCCTCAAGTCGCTCTTACCCCCAAGCATAGGAATTTAACTAGGCCCAGGCATGGGGGGCACCGGTACCTAGCCAGCGAAGTCGGACTATCGACCCAATAACGCCAAATACTTACATAAATTCCCATTATTATTATTATCCCACGACAGACGACGGCCAGGGAGGCGAGGGTCTAGAAGGCAAAGACCTGGGGGCCGACGGCGTAGGAGACCACAGCCTCGGGGACGACGCGCGACAGTGGGCTGGGAGACGGCAGAGAGGAAGACACGAAGTTTACGAGTGAAGCCCCGCAATTAGTAAGTGTATTTTTGCGGATAGATATGTCTCTGGGTAGTAGTGTCTCGTAGGTGAGTGACTTTGGAAGTGACCAACGAGAAAGACGACTTGATTTTCATGATATTTTAAAAAAAAACGTTTTCGTTGTACAGATGATAGTTCAATGTTAATTCAAATTTCTGTATTTTGGAATCGAATCTTCCGCACTTCCTTTGCTTAAGAGCATATTTTTAGTGATGGCTGAAGAATGAGTAGGATTCAAGTTGTAATATTACTACGAGTGTAATGACGTGAAGTTACAAATAATACGTGCTGTTGCAAAGTCATTAGTTTAAATATTTAATCCTGGAAACAAATTTCATGAATTAATATATCATTCTTGCTTTATCTTTCAGGGAGAACTTGAAGCAATGAAAGTGGTTCCAAGTCTTTAAAAAATATTTATACAGATTCACGGCGTCCTCTCTTCTTGGTCGCGAGATGCGAGATATCCCAGAAAGAGCAAGGATTCCAGAAACTGCGCCCTGGAGCAGTCGCACAAGTAGAAAAGTTGAGCCCGAACCCGAGCAGCGGGGGCAACCATGCATCTCGTAACTCGACCTTTTTTACGCGGGGGCGCAACACGGCTTTCCTTTGTGTGGACGCGGGCGCCCCAGCGCCTCACCCCAGCGCCCCCGACGACTTCCTGCGAGGCTGCGCGCAGCGGCGCCAAGCCCGGCCCAGCACAGCGCGGCGCGGCTGGCCGGCGACGGAGGCCACGCGAAGGAACGAGGGGGAAAGAGAGAGGGAGAGAGAGACACAGAGAGGCAGAGAGGTAGAGACGCAGACAGAAAGAAAGAGAAAGAGAGAAAGAGTCAGAGACAGAGAGAGACAGAGACGCAGAGACACAGAAAGACAAAGAAAGCGACAGAGTGAGAAGGAGACGCAGTGACAGACGCAGAGGCAGAGAGAGACAAGTCAGAGGGAGGAGACGCAGAGACAGAGAGAAAAAGAGACAGAGAGACATACAGACAGGCACACAGCATCAGAGAGACACACAGCGACTGAGCGACACACAGCGACAGAGCGACACACGGAGACATAGACACACACAGACAGAGACATTCACATTGACACCCAGAGACAGACACAGAGACAGAGACACACAGAGACAGACCCGCAAAGACAGAGACACAGAGAGACAGAGACACACAGAGACAGAGACACACAGAGACAGAGACACACAGAGACAGAGACACACAGAGACAGAGACACTCAGAGACAGAGACACACAGAGACAGAGACACCCAGAGACAGAGACACCCAGAGACAGAGACACCCAGAGACAGAGACACCCAGAGACAGAGACACCCAGAGACAGAGACACCCAGAGACAGAGACACCCAGAGACAGAGACACCCAGAGACAGAGACACCCAGAGACAGAGACACCCAGAGACAGAGACACACAGAGACAGAGACACACAAAGACAGAGACACACAAAGACAGAGACACACAAAGACAGAGACACACAAAGACAGAGACACACAGAGACAGAGACACACAGAGACAGAGACACACAGAGACAGAGACACAGAGACAGAGACACACAGAGACAGAGACACACAGAGACAGAGACACACAGAGACAGAGACACTCAGAGACAGAGACACACAGAGACAGAGACACCCAGAGACAGAGCCACCCAGAGACAGAGACACACAGAGACAGAGACACACAAATACAGAGACACACAAATACAGGGACACACAAAGACAGAGACACACAAAGACAGAGACACACAGAGACAGAGACACACAGAGACAGAGACACACAGAGACAGAGACACACAGAGGCAGAGACACACAGAGACAGAGACACACAGAGACAGAGACACACAGAGACAGAGACACACAAAGACAGAGACACACAGAGACAGAGACACACAGAGACAGAGACACACAGAGACAGAGACACACAGAGACAGAGAGAGACACCCAGAGACAGAGACACCCAGAGACAGAGACACCCAGAGACAGAGACACCCAGAGACAGAGACACCCAGAGACAGAGACACCCAGAGACAGAGACACCCAGAGACAGAGACACCCAGAGACAGAGACACACAGAGACGGAGACACACAGAGACGGAGACACACAGAGACGGAGACACACAGAGACACACAAAGACAGAGACACACAAAGACAGAGACACACAAAGACAGAGACACACAAAGACAGAGACATACAAAGACAGAGACACACTAAGACAGAGACACACTAAGACAGAGACACACTAAGACAGAGACACACTAAGACAGAGACACACTAAGACAGAGACACGCACTGATAGAGAGACACAGGGAGAGGGGGGAAAGACGTCAAGTGGGAAAAAGAGCAGTGAAAAAGGGGTAAAGCGTGAGGCAGGGGACAAGGTAGAGGGTGAGGGTGGATGCGAGGGCCTGAGCGAGGCCATGGGGGTGGGTGATGACGATGGCGAGGGCGGTGGGGGAAAGAAGACAAGGGCGGAGGCATGAATTGGGGGCGAAGGAATGTGCAAGAGCGTGGGCGACAGCGAGGGCTTGGCCGGGAAAGGTGTAAGGGCGAGGTCGAGTGCGAGGGCGTGAGAATGGGCGAGGACCAGGGCCTGGGCGTAAGTGTCGGCGAGGTGTGGGCGCGGCGAGGCTGCGAGAGCAGCTGGGTGAGCGGGAGTGTCTGTAAGTTTGAAAGAGAGAGAGAAAAGAGCACGAGGTAAGAAAAAGAGCAGTGATAAGAGGTAGAGGACGAGGTAGGGGACAGGGTTGAAGATGAAGTAGAGGGCGAGGGCGGAGGCGATGGCCTGAGTGAGCGCATGGGCGTGGGTGATGACGATGGCGATAGTGATGGGGCGAACGAGGGCGTGGGTGAAGGCGAAGGGTTGAGCAAAAGCGTGGGCGCTAGCGAGAGCTTGGCCGGAAAAGGTGTGAAGGTGATGTCGCGTGCGAGGGCGTGGGCGAGATGTGGCGAGAGCAGCTCGATGAGCGGGAGCGACTGTGTGTGGGAGAGAGACAGACACAGAGGGACAGAGAGAGAGCGAGAGAGACAGAGCGAGAGAGAGAATGTCAGAGAGAGTGCGAAGGGGAGGGGGCGAGGGGAGGGCGAGGGGGAGGGCGAGGGGAGGGCGAGGGAGGCGAGGGCGAGGAGGCGAGGGGAGGGCGAGGGGGAGGGCGAGGGGGAGGAGGGCGAGGGGGAGGGCGAGGGGGAGGGCGAGGGGGAGAGGCGAGGAGGAGGGGAGGGCGAGGGGAGGAGGGCGAGGGGGAGGGCGGGGAGGGCGAGGAGGGGGCGGGCGAGGGGCGGGCGAGGGGCGGGCGAGGGCGGGCGAGGGGGCGCGGGCGAGGGGGCGGGCGAGGGGGCGGGAGAGGGCGAGGGGGCGGGCGGGCGAGGGGGCGGGCGAGGGGGCGGGCGAGGGGGCGGGCGAGGGGGGGCGAGGGGCGGGCGAGGGGGCGGGCGAGGGGGCGGCGAGGGGGCGAGGCGAGGGGGCGGGCGAGGGGGAGGGGGCGGGCGAGGGGGCGGGCGAGGGGGAGGGCGAGGGGGCGGGCGAGGGGCCGGGCGAGGGGGAGGGCGAGGGGGAGGGCGAGGGGGAGGGCGACGGGGAGGGCGAGAGCGGGCGAGGGAGAGAGGGTGGTGCGGCAGGGAAAGAGAGGTGGCGGGAGGGGCTTACTAGCCTCAAGGGAGGCCTCCGCAGTCCCCACCGGAGGCAGCGGCGACGAACACATCTTCTCGCGAAAGTTTGTGGAGATCTGCCTCCGCCTCTTCCCGTCCCTGCCTTTCGAATCCTGTCCAAGTGCGGCCTCTCCTCTGTTGGGAGACGGCGACCGCCTTGTGCACCCAGCTGTATTGGGTCGAGAAGGAATGAGAAAAATCACAGTATTTGGATCGGAACGACTGGTTCAATAGCAAAAACAAACATTACATTATTCCATCAAGATACAAAACATCCGACGGCTGTGAAATGTTTCATGCGATTGTGTGATTAAGTTTAATATGTAATGCGGATATTTGTAGGCGAATTTTTTGGATCGAGTGTATTACAAGGTTCTTTATAGCACTTCTTACAGCGTTCTTTAATCAACGTTTTTCGCCAGTTTCATATTTAATATGTTCAAAATCTATTGCCAACACAAATAAATTATCTTAATAAAATATTTGATTAGTGAGTACCTTTCACCTGCTTATGCTACTCCCACGCTGAAATGGATTCATAGGCTCTTCGATCAAGAATAGCCGTTGATAGTTGTAAATTTTAAAAAATTGGAGCAGTTTTTCAAAAAGAATTGAAAAATCCGTGCGGCTTCATGTAAAGTACTCCCAGATTTTCAAGAATGTGTTTCAAAATCTCAAAGCTTCGACTCGAACCAGATCGACCGGGGAATATCCATTTTGAAAAAGATCCCACGTACGGTTTAGGCACTAGTGGCGTTCACAGAGAACGGACAGACAGACGTACGGACGAACAGACAGACGGACGGTCGGACAGAAATTTAGAACATAAAACACATTTTCGGAATCACGGGATCCCAAAACATGGCTTTCCGTTCAAATCGCGAAATCAATTTTCCGCGACATTACGTAACTTTACGAATACTTTTGAAATGATACGGTTTCCTAAGGAAATTTAATTTAATTATATTATAAAATAGTCAAATGTTTGTGTATCGATGGAGTATGCATGACATCATAAAATTAGGAAACACAACATTTTATACATAAAACTCTAGCAATGTATTTCAGAGAATATATCACGAAAGAGGAGCCCGTTTCGTTAGTAATTAATGAAAGGCCAATTCTTGTAATTTAATGTTGAAATAATCTGACAGGTCAGAAGAATAAAACAAGTACGACATGGTGAGCAATGCCTTCAAGTTTCAAACGATGTTTTAGTTTTCTGATCAGAAAATCGAATCAACGCCTGAAATTTGTCTTCTCAGTGCAATTCAGATTTTCCAGTTTTGTTTCAAAATTAGAAGTCAATTATTCGAAGATTCAGAAAAAAAACTCTCTACTGACTTTTGTAGAACCTGCATCGTCACAAATTTTAACACAGTTCATCTTGAGTCCCAAGGAATACTCCATTTAGTGCATTGAAAGTTCTACATCTACTTACGTGTAACTACACTCTCACTCTGACAAACCGTTACAAAATCCTCCATCCACGATACGACTTGAGCACTTTAATTATCAGACAAAATATTCAATTTTTTGTGTATCATTGGGGTATGCATGACATGAAGAAATCATGAAACACACAACATTTTATACATAAAACTCTAGCACAGTTTCTTCTGAGAATACATCACGAAGGAGGAGCAAAACATGGCAAACATCAAAACGCGCTGAGAAGAGTTGAGCAGTAGGCTGCGGGCTGGATCAGAAATATCCGGCTCCGCGGCAAGTCGACAAAAATCGCCGCAAAGCGCGAACAAGGAGCGGCCGGGAACAGTTAATTGGCTCCTCCGGCGAGGAGATAAGGTAGAGCGGGACGGAGCGGAACGGGTCTGAATGGAGCGGAACGAACGGCCGAGCGTCGCGCGCGCCCAGGCGAATCCTTGCGGCAGTGTCTGCCAAATCACCCGGCCCCTTCTCCTGCCGGGAAGGAGCTCCACGCATCGACCCGGAAGAGGCGCGTTCAAACAGACGATTTCAGCGCGAGAGCACTGCCGAGTACTGTGGAGTCGCAGTATTTTGGTGTGAGGTACTACCTCTTCCGGAACCTAGCAAGGTAGAATTCCATTCACTCGAAATTATTGGGATAGGAACTCATATGTAGGATTAAAAATTCCGGGAAGTTGGATTCGACAGTGAAGAAATACTAAAAAGAGTAGAAAAAGAACAAAAAATGGGGCGAGTTTAACATGATGAGAAAAAGGAACGAGTTTAGCATAACGTCAATGAATACGGCTTCTAAATGTCGAGGACCCCTTCACCTATATTGGTCATAGGGGCCCATGAATAGAACAAAACATTATGGAGCGAATGATGATGGAGAAATGGTGAAATAAAAGACAGCAGACAAGTGAGAACCGCAATGAGGGCTTACTTTGTTCTCCAACACTTCCACCTGGTTTAGCGGGGATCGAACCCAGGCGCCAGCTTTGGAAGGCCTAGTTCTTTTTCATTCTGTTTCCATCTAGCTCTAAATATCCTCGACATTAGCCGAGAAATATCTTTTATCAATAGAATGTTCTCACTTCATCTCCCTTACCGTCCTAATAAATAACATACTTATTGCGGCTGTGGGACAAAGTTAAAGAGCGCACCTAAAGCGGCGCGAGGCGGCAGCGGCGGCGGGTGACGGCTGGGCATCAGATCGGCAAAGACGCCCGGCCAATGAGAAATAAACAGCTAGCCGGCGAGCCGGTGGCCGTGAAGCGAGGCTACGGCGCCGGCTGCTTGATAAGGGAGCGCCGCCAGAGACGGAGCAGACTGAGCGGGAGACGTAGATTGGTGAAACAGTGGTTTGGGTAGAGTGTGCATTAGGCAAAATGATTTTCTGACCGCTATTGTAAATATTTCCGTTTTTATGTAAATATATCCGTTACTGTGTAAATAAACTTGTTGTTGGGAAAGTGAGTGTTTTTTTCTGAACATAACACTTATTATTTTTACATATTATTTCAACCGTGAAATACATTGCTGTTGCGGCCACTTTGATTTAGCGGTCACCTCAAGAGGCCCATTTTCGTGGAACCGATTAATTTTCCTGTAAGACTCGTGTAAATATCCACTCTTTTCAGCTGTCACTCGTCTCGGCTGTCAGCAGACAGGCATATTTCGTAGATTAATCTGAATCCGATGGTCACAATTTCCTGACAATGGGGGTAGCGGAATGAGGTATGCAAATCTGCCAAGGATAAAAATTCATATTGAAAATCGTAATTGAACAAGTAAATCGTAAAAAAACAAGTTTTTCGCCACATTTAAATCAATTTACACTACGTACTTGGTACAAATAAAAAAACGTGTTTTTTAGCTTCTCACATAAGATTAATTTTTTAACTACATTACACCAATGAATAATTACTTTAATTATCCTTGCAGTTTTCTGTAGACGATAAAGATGTTTAAATTGTCTTTCAGGTATCCGATTCTGACTCATATAATTAAGAAAAAAGAACGGGAAAATTAAAAAAAACTTTTTTCCTTCGTTTTTTTAAGAATATCTCATGTTCTGACGCAGATCATACAAAGGGCTGAATACAAATTGTAGCTGACTAAACTCTCAACAGTTTCCCAAAATTTCAACCTTTTATCTTATAATTTGCACCCGACAGCTCGATGTAAATAAAACAGTAATTTAATAGTTTCTTATTTATTTTCTTAAAATTAGGTTTTGTTTGATTAATTTTCGTATTTTTTCTGTTTTCTTTTTATTAGAAAAGATAAATAATGAAAAACAAAATCGTAAGAATAATATTATAGCATACTGTAATTCGAGTATTGAACAAATTAAGGGTTTAACTAAAAATAATGAGGTTTTACAAACGACTTGGTTTAATCCCTGAAGTAGATGTCGACAAGTATATAAAAAAAACTTGCTTCTTATGTTCGGCGCGAACTCCGTCGCTCCGGATTCCTCTCTGAGGCGGCACCCAGCGGCAAACTTGTAATAAGCTGCGATGTAAAACTCCCGGGCGCCCGCGCACGTCCGCCCACGCCAACATCCCCACGAGGTGGGCGTGGCTACGCAAATTGCCTCGCAAAAGCTGAGGACGCTGTGGGCGCATGGCACCGGAAGGCATTGGGGTGTGGATAACTAGCAGTAGTAGTTGATTTTACGCCTTCCGACCTTGAGATACAAATATAAATACATTTAGATATTTTAACATTCATACATTACATATAAATATATAAATATAATAATACATATAATACGTATAATAATACATACATTACATATATATATATATATATATATATATATATATATATATATATACATTTTTGCTATTCACATCTTATTTGCATGTATCCTGTTATTATCTAACGTCTCGAAAACAAAAATTTACAAATATTTGTGCCTATTTTATTTTCTGGTTTCTTCTTTCTTCTATAAGTTTCAAATGGGCTCTCCCTCTCCTCCTAGTATTTGTTCTATTTTCTTTTGGATTGTTTTTCCATCTTGCATACATTTAATTACGTGTTTTATTCTTTCTTCTTCTTGCCTGCCTTTTCTGCAGATTTTACCATTGTTTTCCAAAACAGGTTTCCTAATACCCAGTTTCCACACCGGAATTTTGCTGTGATGATCTGACTTTTCTTGTGTCCTGAATTTGAGAGAGATATTGGTTTGCCTCTGCGTGTTTTGATTACATTGTAATACCTGCAGCATCCTGTGTTTTGAATTCTGTTATGCTAAATTTGTTGCTATTGTTATGCTTTCTTTGTCTCTCACAGCTAATAATTGTTCTATTTTTTGCCCTTCCTCCCATTTCTCAATGCTTGTTCTACTGCCATACCGTTTCTCTAAAATTATTCATTTCTCTTTTTCATTCATTTCGTATGCTCGGTGGCTGTGTCAATTTTTCTTATACATTCTTTCAAAATAATGTTTCCTGTTACTTGTCTTCTTTTATTTTCCAAATTCACTGCTCTCCTTCCAGATTATCTTCGTACATTCTCCCATTTACTTTCGTCTAATACTATGTACCCCGGTGTGTGCCTATCTAGATCGTGTCCACTTGATATACTGTAGTTATGTCTTCTTCAGTAAAGGCGGTTCACTCCACCCCCAGATTTCTGCCGCAAACATGATCCGTCAATGAATATGGCTTCTAAATGTGAAGGACCCCTTCACCTACAATGGTCATAGAGGCCCATGAATAGAACAAAACATTATGGAGCAAATGATGATGGAGAAATGGTGAAATAAAAGACAGTAGACAAGTGAGAACCGCACTGAGGGAATGAGGTATGTGTACATCATCATCCTCCGATCAAAGTCATCTTCAAATTTTCTTTTCCCTATTCTCCATACTTGTTTTGATGCAATTCCTTGAAACTCTTAAATATACTAATTTTAATGGAACGCACCTCTTTCACACTTAATAAAGAAAAAGAGTTGAGCTTGTAAACCATTATGCCATATGCTGCAACCCGAAGTAAATCTGTGACAATAATGTTCTTCACTAAATACAAAAGGGTAAATAAATTACACAAATCGAGATTATAATCTACAAAATATTCTAATAATGATAAAAATCTTACCAATTAAGCGGTAATATCTCAAAAGAAAAATAAATTTGAGAGTGCAACTTGTAAGACACACGTGAGAGATTATTTGAACATTTCAACAACAAACAACGGTGTTTTTACAGTACAAGATGTTGTATTGTTGGCTACTCTTTTTATCATGTATCATGTAATTGTACCACACCTGAACCATCCGTAGACATTCATCTCTGTTCTCTTCGTGAATCCCTGCCATCAACCACGAAGTGAAAAGAAATGGCAAACCATCACTATGATAACCGGGTACAGTCTAGTCATATCTTGACGTATAATTAATGTTTACAAACTAGTATTTTGAATCATTCACTTCATAGTAATTAGTTTGTATTTAGTCTTTAGTGAAACGTTCTGGATAGTAAATCACAGCTTGTTGCAACCACGGATGCGTAAACAAGGGCACAACCTAGTCATATCTGGACGTATAATTAATGTTTACGAACTAATATTTTGTAACTATAATGTTTAGGAACTAATCATTCACTTCCTAATAATTAGTATGCACTTCCTAATAATTAGTATAATTAGTATACACGTCTGGATAAGAAATCAATTCTTAGTCTGGACATAAGTGCGTCAATTAAGGGCACAAGTCATTCTTTGGGGTATAATTCTGCACGTGTAATTAATGTTTGTGAACGAACCAGAGTTTTGATTCATTCACTTTCTAATAATTGTACGCAAGCTTCATTGAAACTTTCTGGATAGGAAATCAAACCTTGTTTCAACCATAGATGCGTCAATACGGGCACAGTCTAGTCATATCTTGACGTATAATTAGTATTTACGAACTAGTATTTTGAATAATTCACCAGGCAATAATTAGTTTGTATTTAGGCTTTAATGAGACTTCCTGGACAGGAAATCAAATCTTGATTCAACCATGAATGCGTTAACAAGAGTACAGTCTAGTCATATCTTGACGTATATAATTAATGGTTACGAACTACTATTTGTCAACTATAATGTTTTGGAACTAATCATTCACTTAGTAATAATTAGTTTGCATTTAGGTTTTAGTGAAAATTACTGAATAGAAAACTAATTCTTAGTCTGGACATGAGTGTGTCAACAAGGGGCACAAGTCAGTCTTTGGGGTATAATTCTGCACGTGTTTATGAACATATGAAATGAACATGAAATATTCTGCAATGTTTGCTGAACAAACTAGAGTGTTTGACTCGTTCACTTTCTAGTAATTAAACTGTATTTGGGATTTATCGAAACTTTTTGAATAGAAAACACTATATTGTTCATAGGCGTGGATTCGTTTATAAATCACAAAGATAACGTACCAATTGTTTCGGTGTAACTGATCTTTAGATTTCGGATACAGTCTAAAGAACATAAGGTATACATTTAAATGGTACAATACACTTCAATAGGAAGCGTAATTGACATAAAAATATCTTCATGTACCTTATATTTAATTCTATCATAAATTAAAACATTTCGTTTAAAAGTGATTTCCTTTAAAATTTTTGTGATTTCGTTTAAGAGTTAAAAAACATTAATAGCAAAAATACTCAAATAAGTGTGGTTCTTGGAGAAAGCCTATTGAATCTCAAACTGTATGTACAGAGATAGCAAAATATAATTTTACTTCGCGCAGAAAACAATCCATCATCCTCCCTCTCCCAATTTCCATGTTATGCAGAGGTTTTGCTCTATTGTTCGCGCATTCAAGAGACGGCAACAGTCGACAGAAATTCAAGATGAATTTCGAAGAACTTGAAATAATCTTGGGGTCTTTTTCTGAATTTTTTTATTATAAAGACTCTAAAGAAGATATCGAAATGTAGTTGCTCCTCGAAGCTTAAGAAATAATGTTTCGTATGTCCATTTTAATAAAAAATTAACTTGCTTTTTTATATTTTCCTAAAAACAATTTTTAATGTCTTAAGTTTGTTGATATTGCCGCTTAGCATGGAGATACTTAAATAAAAATGATATATTTTAAAATTAATACGTAAAACAATAAAATAAACATTATTATTTTGGTTTTGTGGAAAATTACTTTTTTAGAGTAACGAAAAAATGTTTCTTAAGCGTCGAGATGCAACTAGATGGCAGTAGCTTCTTCAAAGAGGTTCATCATAATAAGATCCTCTCACATCGCATTTACATTCCAATAATTACCACTATAAAAAGTCACTCGTGGCCTCTCTCCGTAAAGCAATCTAAGTGCCCCTTAAAAAGCATTTCTAATAAGAAAGCTTTCGGCGGAGAAAAAATTTAAAAGACTTCTAAGATTGCCTGCACAAAATTTCATCTTTTGCCCAATCACTGCATATTTTGCTAGAAAATCCCAAAAGGGATTTATCCCGAAAGGAATAATCCCAAACTTAAATTAAAATAAATTTAAATGTAAGATTAAATGGACAATTTTTAAATGAGCAATTATTTCTAGATGATAAAATTATTATTCAATTATCTCATCTGGTTCTTCTTGGCTGATAATTTCCTATTGGAGTTGTTAAACATATAGCATATACAAAAGTAAAATGTATTCACGAATAAAATAATTTAGCACTCGAGACGAATTGACCAGGAATAAATGATGTATTTATTAAGTGAGTGAAACCTACTTCATCTGATGCCATTGAATAAAAGTGAAAAATTAGTATTAGGTATTTGAATAGCATATTGAAATATGGTTTTTAAATATGTTTGTACAGTTTAAATAACACCATTTTGAAAACACTTTCGTGAAACATGAAGGTGTTGATTGATTCAAATATTTAAAGTGGGAAGTTACTGACAAATTTTAATGTGAAAACCAAATAAATTCCTTCGTAAAAAGAAAATTAATGTTCCTCCTAAATTTAATTCAACCTACAAAAAAGAAATCTTGAAAATAATTGTGCTGTGATCACTGTTGATTCGTGACCATGGAGTACATCCACTTCCATAATTAACTGCGCAGCTTCAGTAGCGGTAGCCCTGTAGAACATTTAATAAACCGGACCTCTAAGTTTGCAAGTTGGCGTGCTGATGGATAGCCATCCCAAAGCGACGAGAGACACGGATCATCACCAGTTAATGGCAGTTTAAACGGGAGTTCCCCAGCGGGACTTCCTAGTCCCTGTCAGGGATCACTAATCAATCTCGAGCACTCAGTACGCAGGTTACGGGATTCACACGTGCATCATAATAGATACAAGAAAGCAATACTGTACATACTTTTTTAGCTACCAAGTGTACTGGAATTATTGAAAGAAGTAAAAATGATACGAATAAGAATGTAAAATCAATCTACGAGTGATTTGAAAACTTCTTTTCAAACGCTTCAAAGTATGAGTATGTTTAATACTATTGTTTCACGAATGAAAATAAATACGACGATACGAATGAATATAAATACGATACGAGTATATCCGATTATAAGAAACAAGCACTTATTTTATATCTAAAATTGTTGGAGAGAAGAAAATGCATAATAACAAAAAAGTTAATTAATCCAACACGTATCAATATTATATTATGATAAGGCATTATCGGCTCATTACGTCCGATGAAAACAAGTAGTTGATGTAATAAAACGATAGCAGTAAGACTTCAAGGGCAGAAAAACTTTTTGGTTGGACGATTCTTAAAGAATCCTTGAATATCTTCGTTAGTTGTAACTGTCTAATAAATTATATTATTATTAGTGTTATTATTGTTATTATTAGTGTTATTATTGTTATTATTAGTGTTATTATTGTTATTATTAGTGTTATTATTGTTATTATTAGTGTTATTATTGTTATTATTAGTGTTATTATTATTATGGTTATTAAAATATCCAATTCAATTTAAAGACAGTTAATTATTAAAATCTCTTTATATTTTCATTTGCAATCGTACAACGTATTTTCAATCGTACAACGTTTCGACAATTTTTCGTCATTTTTAAGTATTGAAAACATATTTTTATAACATTTTATCAGAATAAGTTACAATTTACTAATAAATTTAAAAAAATATTTTTTCTAAAAAATCCCTCTAATTTGTTTTTAAATTTTCTCCTCACACGTAATAAGGAACGGTAAAAAGTTTGGTGCTAGTCGCATTATCGACCAATTCTCCGTTTTTTCAAACATGGCAAAAAGTTAACATTTCAAAACTACAAAATTGAAGATTTTAGCCTCAGACAAAGTCTGTTGTAATAACATAGCTCTTTACAAAAATGTTACGTATTTTTTTTTTGAGAAAAACGAGTAGTTTTCGGGTGATGTGTACTTACGATTTATGCAATTTCTAAAAAAAATACTTTCTTAGAAATTGCTTAATTTTTTCTTTACTTCTTTTACGAGTAAAAGAAGGCATACTTAAAAGAACGGCACGGGTTTCGTTTTTGTTGACTTCTCTAAATTTTCTAAAATTGCAAATTAGAACTAATACGAGTAACTATTTGCTGTTTTAGAACCTACTACTTTCAATATATTTCAGTTTTGAGTAAACTGTGATTTACCTTCGAAACCTCAAGGAACAAGTGAGTTTTCCTCTTCCAAATATGGTTATTCGTTTTTCATTGGAGGAATTTTCTCCTCCGTAAAATTTTGGTTTTTAAAGAACCAATCCAACACGTAGTTTAAAAGATTTTAACTAGTGAGAATAGAAGAATGACTATTAATTTTTATTGATAGGTCATAAAAATTTCTACGTATTAAATCAAAAGGTATATGCATTGAATCTCTACTAAGTGAAGCAACAAGAAATTATAAAATCTCAGGACATAGATGATAGAATTCAGCGTTTTTGAGTAAGTTAATTTCCTGTAGTCTCTACCGTCTAAGTTATAAGCCTCTCCATTATTTGATCATTATTCTCATTAAAATGTTTGAGAACTAAAAACTGCACTGTAGACCAAATTAATGGACCTATGTTTCTTGAAGCACCCATGAATATAAAGTTATAGTACAACTGGAATGTCCTTACATTTCTACAAATTTCTTAGCTACTTCACTTTTCAACCTTTGTTTTTATACTTCAACATAAACACTTCTTTCATTCTCGGCTCTTATTCGTATCGTATATCACCATCATTCATATACAATGAGAATCATATATCCTCAGTGTTTCGCTCTTCTAGCACAGTATTTCCGCAATGCTGCATTTCGCCGTAACAGACTGAGTAAAAGAGGGCGGTTTTTACCTCTTCTCGCAGCAAATATGAAATCTCGGCTACAGCAAAGCACACGCACATCTGGCCACAAATGCACCGCCATATCCGCAGTCGTTTCTTGCTGCAGGGACGACGCAAGAGGTGGTAGAAAGAAGAGACGCGAAAGAACGTTTCAAGACTTGCGCAGAGGAACCACAAAAAGAGTTTCTACGAATCGTCTGCGCCTTGCTTGAGTTGTTTCTTGAGCTCAATCTGACAAATGTATCAAGAGGAAAATATTTTGTTCTCGCTCTGTTGTAGGGGTTGACCAAATAGGACCCTTGAGTCAAATCCCGTCTGCCACAGCTAGGTTTGGCCCACGACTGATCTAATAGCCACACACAGCGCAGAACGCTCTGATTTTTATAGGAATTTATTCTTCAGCAAATAACGATTATCAAAGTGGTTAGAGTCAACATTTGAAGTAATTATTACGTTTAAATAAAGACAAATGAGCATACAAATGAATTTAAAGGTAAACTGCAGCCGTGAAGGGACTCATTGTGTATCAGTCAGCCTGCTAACCTTTCTTCACTGGAACTGGGCTTTAATCCCGTCCAACCCACGAGGAATGTGTAGGCAAAAAAGGCCCGTTACAAGTTTCCCCAAGGTTGTCCCGCTTTTTGGACTTCGCATTCCACCATTTTCTTCGTATGCTCTTCACCGCACTATCACGACGAATCGTTGCTTCATACGAAGTGTCGGATATTTTCTAGCAAAGAAATGAAGTTAGAATTACCTTTACATAATATATTACATAGTTTTAATTTAATGATTTTTTTCTTTCTAAATTCTGCCTAGGGTAATAATGTTTGTCCAGAGGCAAATGGTAAATTCTTTGTCCGTTTTAGTTCTGTGTCGTTTTATTAAAAAAATCTGATAATTCTTGTAAGTATCAATAACATGAAATATGTTAACAAATCTTTGGTAGTCTACATCTTGTTGTAAAATTTTCTCTTAGATTTAGTATATAACTCTTTAGAGGCGGAGAACTCTTAACAGTCGAGAATGTTTGTTCCTAGTCTGAACGCAGAAAGTTGATGCAATTGTTGAACTCTTAACTGAACTCTTTTACAAATTCAAGATTTTTTCGATTCAAAATTTTTAATTTTACTCTCTTTTGTTAAAATCGATATGATGATCTGTGTATTTCAATTCAAAGACTATTTCTTTGCTTTATCAGCGTAAAAAGGAATTAATATCGCTAAAAGTTTCGAAATAACTGTCGATGACTTTTTCAAAAGACCATCAAGGGTTATGACTTACCCCTCATCCCCGATCAGTTAGTATTTACTTTTAAACCCGGGCCAATAGTAATGCTACCAGTCATACACTACGGTTGAGAGGGTTGCATATACTCGGCCTTGGTAAGGGGAATTTTGATGTAACGGCCATCCACGCACGAGAATATTCCTGGCACTGGCAAATCGGCGCGAAATAATCAACTTGCATGATACACCGAAGTGAAAACATTGACCTACAATAAATATGAGGGGGAATATACGGGGAGCAATTGGTGGAACATACGAGGAGAATATGGGAAAACATGTGATGAATAAGAAGGCAAACATATGGAAGGACAGGCGTGACACCAAGTTACGTTTCTTTAAGAATCGTATTCTGTAAGATTAAATATTTTGATTATTTTATTTCATTTCTGGAAGTTTATCTATATTGGATACTTCTCCGAAGAATGGAGGATCAGACACTAAATTACGTAGTGTCGGTAATCAAATGAATAAAACCATTAAGATGGCGGTGATCAAAAGTCGCTGTAAAAGAACAATCAATTCATATTTCCTACTGGTAAATAAGAAAATTTACTTACTAGGCAATAAGTACTCGTACAAATTTCCGACAGGCCTTCAAACAAAAATCGTTCTCACCTGAAACAGAAGAACAATTATTAATTAATATTTTTTTAAACTTAACTTTTACCAAAGTAAATGTATAAAATTAAATACGCTTCTATTAATAAACACAATTTCTTGTTAAAATAATGCATTATCTCTTATCGATATTGAATAAGTAACTATGTCAAAATTGACGAGTTTTTCACATTTTTTTGTACAATGGAAACTCGTCTTATCAGAAGTGAGCTTTCCAAAACCTTTTCACACTTTTGCAATGAATTTATCCCATGAATCTTGTAAATAACATTGCGGCGTAACGGTCCATATGTGCTCAAAAGTTACATACATCAAACATTAAACGATTGCGAATTTGAACTCATGAAATTAATTAAATTATAAACATTTCATTAATGAAATTAATGTAAGTGTAAGTAACTGCATTATTATTAAAATGATGCCAAATACTTAAAAACAGTTAATTTTTAAAATTTCATTATATTTTCATTTGCTCAAATCGTTCAACGTTTTGACGATATTTCTCATCTTTTTCAAGTACTAAAAATATAATAAAATATTAAAAATAACTTTTTAAATTTACAGCATCATTTTAATAATAATAATAATAATAATAATAATAACATAATTATTAGATAGTTACAACTAACAAACAATAGAAAGTGTAGTGCATGGTTTATCTAGAGAAAAGAGTGGTGTTTCTCTGCTGCGGTACGTGAGATCTAGCGCAGACCTACACGCCAGCTTAGGCTATTTCCCATTGCGTACAAGCTCTGGTCTCCGGACATGTGTGGTAGTGAAGTGCATGTGTAAGTGCATGGGGAGACGAGGAGACAAAGAAGAAGAAGAAGACGAAGAAGAAAAAGAAGAAGAAGTGAAGATCATTCATGGTTTATGGTGCTTTAGTTAACCTCCTACGGCATTACCATAGTATTTATCGGAGACCAGGAGAAAAGCAGCAGATTCTAGAATGCTTTTCCAAATATTGATGTAAATTGACTTGGGTATTTCAGAAATCTAAAATTACATAAATCCGCTATAGCCAAACTCGGATTTTAGGCGTCAGTCACAGTGCAGCCGAAATATCGTTCGTTCGCTATCGGACGACTGCGAGCGAAATCATTCAACTTATTTCATCCGAAATCTGTCCAGAAGTTCTATCCGAAATCGTCCGAATCCCTATACAGTGTTTAAGTAACTCCCGAGTGTGCAGATGTGCGTATGTTCGTATCTGCAAAGTCCGTCACTCACGGCTGGACCACTTCCCGTGCACCAATCGAGACCAATGTGATGTCATTCGACGCGTCTCAGTCTTTTGATGGGGAACTGATAATTAGTTTTTGGATCCGGTCGGAAAATTCAAAGAAATTTCCCAAAACGTGTTTTTTTGGTGTTTTGGCGCGGCGATCTTAGCGAGTGTGCAGGGAATTAAATCAACGCCACCTTAATAGATCTATGTAGGTGGCGTTGATTAAACCCCAGTATCCCGTGGTTATTTTCAGTCCATGGCACTATAATTTTCTTCCATGAGATTGGCACCCGTGAAGTTTACAAACCAGTCATAAGAAAAAAAATCGCGCGACAGAATTTTTAAGATATGAAATATTTCATGGGTACTTTTTATAATAAATTTGCAAATTGCTTTGGAACATTGAATTCGAAGAATATGAACTCAATAAGAAGAAAACCAGAAATGTAAGTACAATACTAGAGAAAATACATTTCTGAAGACGGCAAAGATCAATTTTCAATTTAATGTGACTTAAAATGTATTCACATTATTCACATAAACACACAAAATAGTAACCTTTTAATGCTTAAATATATTCGCCTACAGAGCAGAAATCAGACTGAATTTGTGGAGTTTTAAAATCTCAAAAAATTAGAACACAAAAATGTGGATGTGTTTAACTACACAGGGGAATCCCATGTAGTTGTAGAAGCTTTTGCATAAGAATTTTTCGAACTAATTGAGAGTGATCTTATAGTAAGAATAGAGAATAACGCAGAAGAACAGGTTACAGTTGATCACTTATGTTTATATTTCAAAACAAAACGTAAAAATATAGCTGTGCTAAATTATAACTATTCGCATAATTCATTTCTGCAAGTATTTTTTACGGCCATTATAATTTTGAAATTGCAATATTACCAGTTCACATTCCGCATGGAGATAATATACAAGGCCATTGGGTGTAGGGAGTTTTTGAACGGAAGTATAACAATAATAGCTACTACGATTCATTGGTAAGTCCAATGCCAGATTCTGTAAGCACATATATGAACAAATCTAGTCATGAAAGAAAAGAAGTATTAAAGAAATTTTCAACACATGGAAATACTTTAAAACAGTTTACAGCATCGGCGACCTTCAACTAGTATCACCATAAATCCGCAGTTCCTTCTTTGAAAAATTTGCGAGAGACACGCTCAAGGCCATCTACATGTATTGGATTGATTGATTTTTCGTGTTTCCGGGCGCGTCAACTGCTTCGGTCATTAGTCCCGTTAGTGTAGTGCATTTTTTTTCTCGGGAGATGGCAGTGATCTTCCCCCCGCTGGATGGCGAGATGCGGCACAGACCTACCGTCGGCTAGTGGGGTTTCCCCCTAACCAGGACTCTCCCACCAGCGAGGCACCGCCCCAGACGGGACAAGCTCTAAGGTCCCGACCGGTCTCCCGGGATATGTGGAAGTGTAATGCATGTTAGTGTAAGTGTGTGTGTAAGGGGAGAGGATAGGAGAAAGAAGAGGAAGGAAAGATCCCGCGCGGTCCGTGGCCCGTTTGGTAGGGTACTGCTCCGGCATTCGCCTGGTGTTGATCGGAGAAACCACGGAAAACTACCGATCAGAGCAGCCGGCCTACATGTATTGGAGATAGCATTGTTATTACAGATGGCCTTGACTCTCCAGCTGATTTCGGGCGAATGGAAGCGACAAAACCAAACGAAACAAATCTTCACCCGACGAATGCCGTCGGAAGAGGTTGTTCGGGCTCAATATGCCTATTTACATTTACTAGCACTTGAGTGAATCGGACATATTGAACGCTAAGTCCCGACGCGCGCCAACGCCACCTACTACTCGCGCAACTTTTCTTGAACGATGACCTTGCTTCCCCCTCCCTTGAGCAATAAACAGTTGAAGGCAAAAGCTCGCGACGAGCACTGATGACAACATTCCAAGCATTAAAATTTCGTTGGCACGAAATAGAAGCTAGTTGCTTTCATAGTCGAGAACTTCTGTTCAGCTTTATTACTATTATCTAAAGAAATGGCTGAGGCATGTCCCGGTCCTTCAAAGGAGGCACCTAAAACTTCTATCTGGTGTCCCTGCCGTTGCCTACCCAGAGCGATGACCTGGCCGCACGCGTAGCATGTTGACTTTAATTTTCCAGAGGTTAGCACTATTGTAAATACTCTAGTGGCCGACTTTGTAACTAATACCCCCACTCCACCCACATTTCTTCAATCCATCGTTCAAGAAAAGTTGTGCGAGTAGTAGATACTATACTAGATATACAGGTAGCCATCTTGAATGACCGCTAAGGCCTTGTATATTTAGGTGGTGTTGCGCGAGCCGACCGAAATTTCGTCCATAATCGGTTTCAGTGTGACCACCGCACGAGAGCCTTCCGTTAACGATTTTGCGGAGACAAGGTGTTGCCACTGAGCTATTGCTGCAGATTCAAAGTTACGATGAAAGAGTTAAATTTGCTCTGGGCATTAACGCATCCATCAAGTTGCTAATTAACTTATCGTAATTTTATCAATTCTCTGTTACTTGAGGAGAGCATCAGGGAGGATATTAAACTACGTTGTAATGTAAGTTTTAAGACGGCTTTGGCATGTACAGTAAATTATAAGTAAAACAGGATTTCAAGCCTCATAAAGTTCGCGAGAAAATACACACCACATTAATTTTCTCAGTAGGGAAGAAAATACTGAAATTGGATCTCGTGGGTTAAGATTAAATTTGAGAAGGAAACAGTCATAAAATTGCATAAACTCACAGTTTTATGGGTTAGTGTTCAGGTTTTATTAAAAAAGAGATGGTCTTGTACGAAAATTAAGTCATTTTATCGTTTGCATACGTATATACAAAGAAATAATTAATCTAAAAAACTGTCGATATATTGGTGTATAACAATGCACACAAAAGAACTCATTTTAAGAACACATTTTCTTGCAATAGAATCATTACTGACTTGAAATTGACAATAAAGAAAAAAAAAATAAAATACGTAAAATATAATTCTTACAGTGAAAATTAAAATACAGCATGAAATCACACTGCATAAGAATAACTGTACTGAATATAAAATCTAAAAATCAGTACTAAACCAAATTGTGATATTAACAGCACTATGACAACGTATATATATTTATTGTGTATGAGAGATCTAGATTTTGATTGTTCAGCAATTTCAATGTAAAGAAAATCAATGAATTCTCCTACAGGTACATAAACGGACTAGAAATAGCCTGCTATTTTATCGTCAAGATAATTCCTTACTTCTTACTGAGTAGAGCACGATTTTTTTACTTATGAAGCAGCATACGATTTAATATCTTTGTCGATATAACTGATATTCTCCACGAATGATGTTCACCGCAGACGTGAACAAAACGTGAAGACGAAGTTCTCAGATTACTGTATATCATTGTAAAAATCAATAACAAAATAATTATGTTTTTTTAGTTAAGTGGTAAGTACGAAAATTATTTTCCTACTTTTTCCAATTGTTCATTTCACTAGGACCAAGGCACTCCACAGGTAGATACATACATAGTTCTCTGAAGATTTACTTTACAGAAATAGCACAATGAATACATCTCGTTAAAACATTGTCGCAAACAAAATAAGAAAATAATTACAATCTCAGTGTCATCTGATATTTATCATAAAGGAATAAAACCTTATTTAGAGTGAATTGCGCATCTTGCCACCGTATTGAACGCATGGATTCGATGCGCACTGAGTCCGAACTAACATGTGGTTCGTAACTGAAACTGATTTCTCCGTCACACATACCGTCGTCTCTCACTCGAAGCTCATTATCCATTCGCCATCACCTCCACCACCGCCACCCGAACTGTGGCACACTGGGTCAAAATGACCAAACTGCGTGGCAAGGAAGCAAATACTCGAAATTGGAAACAAAAATCTGAAAGTTATAATGGATTAGCAACATAATTCCTACCCTCTGTTTTTGTGAAGTTCAGCTTGTTTTCCAACTTTAAATTCATTAGAGATATTTTTAAAGATAACCCTACGGATGCGAAAAACGGCAAAATAATATTTGGAGTGTCATTTAGTGACGAATGCAAATTCCATGGGAGTAAAAGTTGACATATGTTTCTGATAATTTACACCAAGAAAATAGATTAATTGTTTTTAAACATCATTTAGACTTTATGTTCAAAGCTAATTTAATGCGACACATTTTATATTTCAAATTAAATACTCATGTATTTGTTATTAAACACGGATTGGCTTCCTTCCCTTTAACTGTACACCACTAAGCTTTGACGCAGCAGAACCCTAGGGAATAATAAATGAAACTTTCCAAAAGGTCTTTTACACTGACACCAGTTACAAATAAAAACTAAGATACACTAAAGCCACTAGAGCTGCACCCCCCCCAGACCTGTCACCACCACCACTGTCAACACCGCCCACGCCATCTCTGCCCCAGTCGCTTCAGCTGCCCACCATCACTTCCATTACCGCTACCGCCCCCTTCATCGCCACCAGTCCCATCACCACCACCACCACCAGTCCCGACGCCACCGCCACTGTGAACACAATCCACGCCGCAGCCATCGCCACCGTCAACACCACCCACGCCGCCGCCGCCGCCGCCACCACCACCACCACCACCACTGACCCCGACGCCTCCGCCCCCACCATCACTTCCACTACCGCTCCCGCCACCACCGACCTCACCAACGCGCCGTCCCCTTCAAAGCCACATCCATCCCTCACGCCGCCCACGCGAGTTTCCGCTCTTCCTCGCACCACGCCCAGCGCCGCCGTCCGCCCACGCGGTCTCCCACGCCGCCGCTCCCTCGCGCTCAGGCCGCCCACGGCACTCCTCGCGATTACGTCGCTCCCGAATTGTAGGGGCGAGCCCGCCCACGCCCGCTGTCCCTCCGGCCCGTTGCAATGGGCGAATATTGGAGGAAGAGCGTGCGGAAATAATGACACGAACACACACACGCGCGCAACGTCATAGTGCTGAAGCGGGAGAGGTGACTCAGAACATCAACTGATGTCATTGCAGTGCCTTTAACTGAGAGGTTATAGGTTAGAGGCTCCACTGTGAGAGAATTTTCGACTGTAGCTACACAGCTAAGCCGAGTTCTGTCGCTGTCTGGAGGAAAATTCTAACGGTCGGTTGCTCTGATCGGTAGTTTTTTGTGGATTCTACGACCACCACCAAGCGGATGCCGGAGCAGTACCCTAACAAACGGACCACGGACCACGCGATCTTCCCTTCTTCTTTCTTGTCCTATCCTCACTCCTCGCATACACACACACACACACACACACTTACATGACCTACACTATCATGCTTCCGAGAGAGCGGTCGGGAGCTTAGAGTTTGTCTAGTCTGGAGCTGTGCCACGCTACTGGGTGGTACCTGGTTGATGAAAACCCCGCCAGCCGGCGTTAGGTCAGCGCCAGATCTCACCATCTAGCGGGGGAAGATCACCACCATCTCGCAAGAGAGAAAAATGCACTAAACGTACGAGACTAATGACTTCTGCAGTTAACGCACTCTCAAGCATCAATCAAACATATTAGTGATACGACGTCGACAACAAAACATCGATGTTGCCTATCTGCGATGTACAAAATTAAAACAGCAATGTTAATAATACATTGACCATCGATGTGTTTTGAAGATCGTTGTTTGAAAGTAGGTTTAGTAAACTAACATAAATTCGCCGTGTATATTATTTTATAATTACAATTAACCAAAAACAAAGTATAAAAACGCTTCTCTATGCACAAGATACGAGGAAAGACAATGAAAATATCAGGACACCACGATGATATCGGGCGAGGAGTGGCGTCTTTTTAGGTAGTAGGTGAAGGTAGTACATATCGCTTTCGTTTGGTTCCGAAACAAACAGTGGATTCGGAGAGAACTACGCAAATTAAAATTTTGGCGGCTTGTTCTTCATGCTTCTAACATTAAGTGGTAAAGTTCCGAGAGTTCTATTCCAACAATCTCCCTTGCAAGAAGGAAGCATTTGTTTCGAGGAAGTTCACTAGTTAATCAGACGTTATCACCTCCAAGTTGTCTGGAGGAGAATTCTAGCGGCCGGCTGCTCTGATCGGTAGTTTTCCATGGTTTCTCCGATCAACACCAGGCGAGTGCCGGAGCAGTACCCTACCAAACGGGCCACGGACCGCACGTGATCTTTCCTTTCTCATGCTTTTCCAATCCTCACCCCCACACACACTTACACCAACAATTACCGTTAAAAATAAGTTTTCTATAATTTGGCAACGAAAATATCTAGTTTTTGAAATGTTAATCTCTCGCTTTTTTAAATTTGTTATTATTATTATTATTATTATTATTAATCTTTCAACTATTAATAGTTAAATTGTTGGGAAGGGATTCTGAAACTCAAGAAAGCGTGCGCAGATGCTTTTCTCCCCATACGTCACGTACAGTTTTTTGACTGTTTTTGACTAAATAAAATAAAAGAAAAATAAAAATAAAACAAGCATTACACTTTCACACATGCTGGTAGACCTGTCGGGGACTTTGATCTGGTCCCGGATGGGGCAGTGCCCCGCTGGTGGGAGACACCAGGTTGGGAAGAACCCCGCTAGTCGACGGTGGATCGGCGCTGGATATCGCCATCCAGTGGGGGAAGACCACCGCCACCTCCCGCAGAAAAACATGCACAACACTTACGGGATTAACGACCTCAGTAGTTGACGCGCTTGCAATCACTAATCAATCAATCAAAATCCAAGTTGTCCCAAAGGAGCTGCGGACCAAGTGCTGGCAATGTCACCCGCCCTTCGCAAGAGTCAGACATTGAATGTCACTGCCCTTTGACTTGGTGGATCGCGACGGCACTGCGCATGTGACGCGAACAGCGAAATTTACGAGGCCCTCCGAGGACGAAGCAGACGGCCCCGAACACGTGGCAGCTCCTTCCAAGACGGGGAAAGCGAACGGGAGACTTGACTCACCACGACCCACGCTCGGCGACGCTGCCTGGATCGGCAAGTTTTTGCCTCTAACCTTTCCACGGCCACTACCCCCAAAGCGCTTCTCAGGAAGAAATTACAGATTTTTTTAGTTATTCAGTCTCAAAATTTTGAGCAGTAAGGATTTTGTACCGAAAGGAATTTGAGCTTTCTACTCAACTAAGATTTTTGATTTTTATTAAATAATGGATAGTGGGCGATAGATGTGATATCACATGGGGTAAAAGTAACGGGTTTCATAGTTCTTCTTCATCTCATGGATTAGGCAGGACTGCCTGTTCCGTGGTTTCAAAGTTAACACACTAAATTTAAATTATGCGCTAAAATTAGTAAAATGAACGCTTATCTGCCGTCATTTGTTCATAACGTTTCTTTTAACACCAACTGCAATTCATCTGCAATACGGTAAAAAGTGTTTTAAATTATTTTTTTTTAAATGCAAACGTTAGTAAGTGTATGATATATAAATGAACGCCATGTCCCGGAATCGTCTAACATGTCTGTTCACTAAAACTTTTCAGCCTTACCAATTATAAGTGACGGATTACAATTTTAAGTTAAGATAGATAACAGGAAATCCTACAATAGTCCACAACAACATACATGTACAGCTCTAAGTAAATATACATTTAATTACATTTTTGGCAAAACTGCTTAACTCTGTATTCACAAAAAATAGTGATTGCTTTGTTCCAAAAATTATAAATATATCTCATTTAATCACGTTTGGAGAATAACAACCATGAAACTATATTTTGGGATTTTCGATTTTCAATATATTGCGTATGTCGTACTTTCCGATTGGAATTTTTCTACAGTCCTTCCTTTTGTGCGACGTCATCGCAGAGGTTCAGCTACTAGAATGTTTATTTCTATTTGTCACAAATCACAAACACAATCACAATCACAAATTTTTCAAAACTACCTTGATTACTTATATGCTTCGATAAGAAATTCACGCATGAATCATGGATCTTGTTAGTACGATAAACAGCAAACCACATTGTGAGATTCTGATGAGTATTCTTATTCAGGATTGCATGGAACTCTTAATATTTTTGCTTGTTAGTTTTGAAAATTGTTCATTACGCATTGTTTTCAGGCGTATCAAAAATGACGGATGACGAATAAATAAGTGATGAGGCGTGGATAACGTCGGGATTTTGAAGGACGAGCGACGGAGGAACCGATGAAGGTGAATGAGGAGGTCGAAACGTAGGTGGGTAGGATTTAGGATTTAGAGACTCTGTAGCTGGCGAGATAATTGGACGCCCATGCATGAAGATGAATGGGCACGAAATAGCAATGATGACGTAAAGTGAATGTTGATGAAGGGATAGCTAAATGAGAGGCAGGCAGGTGGAACTGGCAAATCCCGAGAACTCAGTTCGTCAACATGGATTGGCCGGGGAACACACCACGGTCACAGCGGTGGAAGGCGAATTAGTAAGCCATTGACCCTACACGAAACAAAGGCCGCAGTAGATGGGGAGACAGTGGTGGATGAGGGGGTGGATAAGGATGTAGATATATCTGTTAAGATATGAGATTAATAGAAACCCAAGGAGGATAAGGATGCAACAAGGAAGATTCTGTGGAGAAGGAGTTGAAGAAGTCAATGTAATATATGTGGGAATAAAATGCGTATGCGATGGATGAAGAATGAGATGAAGAAAATGATAAAGAGATAGATAGGAAAGGGTTCGAATAGAGTCAAAAGGAAAAGGAATGAGAAAGGTGATGGAGTGGAAGCGTAAAGAGACGAAATGAACGAGATAGTTCTGGTAGAGGACTACGAAGCAGTTGAATAGAGAAAGCCTGGGGAGTAGATGAGTAGCGGGCAAGAAGGCAGAGAAATACGCGCAGTTGAGGTTATGGTCACCAGTGAGGACGTGGAGTGCTGGAGGATCTATATAAGCAGGTAGGTGACGAACTCGCAGATGCTTATGAGGTCACGAATGACATAGCGGAAGAAGAAACGTGAAGGTTGAGAAGTCGAGTTATGACGTAGAAGATGTGGAGACAATTTCGCACTTCGTAGGGTACGTGTTTAGATTACTGAAATCAAGGGTGCGGGTTCTATTCCAGCGGAGACCCGTGGATATTCCACGCGTGGAAATCCCACAGTGACTTCTCATAATTGTGATATGTAAAAGAACCCTAGCAGGAGCCCGGCAAATTGAAATCCCTCCTATAAAATCTCGTACTACATCATACAATATATCACGTCCTCCAACCAGATAGCTTGGCCATAGTTAACCGAGACCGACATTTTTTCTAGGGCTTTTATCCAGCCAACAGCCGGTTACCCTTTATGTCCCGATGGAACGCATATTCGACCATACACTAGATCAACACACTTGCGGGCTCCTCTGATATGAGGTTAGCAGAACGCGAGGCCCTCCGCGAAAACACATACACAGTCAAGGGACAAACAACCATGCCCAAGGCGGGACTCGAACCCGCTACCCTTCCGACCGAAGCGCTGAGTCGATACTTGCTCTTAGCCCATCTCGGCCATCCAGATCGGCCCGAGACCGACATCCGGTCAAAAAGTGCGAATCATACCCAGGCACTTCAGGGAACGCCCACGGCGCTCCAGGGGACGCCTACTCATGGTCTCCTAGACCCGCGTCGGGGGTAGGCTTCAAAGGACACCACGTGTTCGGGACTACAGTGAATGGCCGCGTCCTGGCAACACAGCCCATTCGATAAATAATAATGAGAGGTAGTCGTACGCGTAGGATTGATTGATTGATTTTTTCGGGTTTCCGGGCGCGTCAACTGCTTTGGTCATTAGTCCCGTTAGTGTAGAGCATGTTTTTCTTGGGAGATGGCGGTGATCTTCCCCCGCTCGATGGCGAGATCCGGCGCCGACCTACCGTCGGCTAGTGGGGTTTCCCCCTAACCAGGACTCTCCCACCAGCGGGGCACCGCCCCAGCTGGGACAAGCTGTAAGCTCCCAACCGGTCTCCCGGAATATGTGGTAGTGTAGTGCATGTTAGTGTAAGTGAGTGTGTAAGGGGAGAGGATAGGACAAGGAAGAGGAAGGACAGATCGCGCGCGGTCCGTGGCCCGTTTTGTAGGGTACTGCTCCGGCATACGCGTAGGAAAGTTGGCAACGCGCGCGGAGGTGATAGAGGAGGTTGCGGCCGCGGCCGAGCGAGAGAGTGAGGGCGCGCAAGCTGCCTGCCGCTGCTGTCTCCTTAATTAACGTAATGTTTTGGGGGAACATCACTTCCCCCTCGCGCGCCAAGTTTCTGCGGCTTCTCTGCTTCTACGCCTCCCCGCTCGTTGCCTGCCCGCACTCCCCTCCCCCCTCATCGCCCTGCTCTCCCTTCCCCGCTTTCGGCAGTGCCACTCTCTGGCTCACACCTTCTTCATTCTGTATTTTGGAAATTTTGATGAGGTGTTTTTGATTTGAAGTTCAGAAGAGTGTTTCTTAGTTGTGGTCTCTTTTTGATGACTTTATTGCAACCGATTACATTACATTAATTAAATAAAAATGTGCAAGTCTCAGTAAATCAATGTATAAAATAAATTTATTTTGTATATTATAACTGCTCGGCTAGTCGCTAGCGCCCGAGTATGCCACATTATATGTTAGCTAATCGGCCAACTTTAATATAAAGAGCATAGGAGGGAACAAGGTGTAAAGACTCGAGATAATTCACCAATTTGACTTTTCTGAATTAATAAAGGGAACCCAACTTTGCTCACGTATTACTGAACTGAACAGAACGAATCTTGTATCACTTGGTGACCGGCTATCAATATGCACTTTAATTTGATGGACGTTTCCCGGTAATATGCAGGAATGCATCTAACGTTTAGAGCTATCCGTGGAAATGATGGTGGTAGCAACAGTGATCCCAGAGAAGAGGGTAGGGATTAGGGTAGGGAGGGAATACACTATGATTAGACATCGGTCGTTTTCCTATCTAATAGAGTACTGTCATAAATAATACTCTGAGAACACTAGGTAATATCAGCTAGTGATATACAACTTCGGCCCTATCTCACCGTGTTCCTCAGATCAGACGGCAGTTGGCGAGTAGCGACAGTTTCAGTCTCAATTTAATTCAATTCAATTTCAATGATGCCTTATTTCCCGTGGCGAGGCTCAGGCCATGAGGCCTGCTCTTCCGCCTGACCGTGCAAATTCCGTTACGCTCCTTTCGCCGCCTGGCAGAGAAAGGAGGTAACACTCGGTCGATGAAACAGGTGTTTAGAATTTTGCTCAGAGGCTTCATTTAGGCTTAAGGATATTTTACATGGTAAATATAGAACATGGGACTTTCGGATTTATTCCCTCCCCCCAAAGGAAGACGTACGAATGATTTTTTTAAAATTCACGGCTTCGATCGGTTTTGAACCCGCGAACCTGGGTACAGAAGTCCGATATGATAAACATTTCACCGAATCTGCAACAGACACTGTCTCTTGGCCGTCGTCGCCCTCACCCATGGATCATGGTCCACTGAGTCATCATTGAACTCTTGCCTCCATCTGTTCTGCGTGATCGTATGACCAACAAACGCAAACCCTGCTACAGGGGTCCCCTGATGAAACCAGTGACTTTGCATCACGATGAAGATCATGTAGTATTACACGACGTAAAAACGTTCTAGCACCGACACCTACCCGACATTAATTTACTGATGAACGGGAATAGTAGTTTTATGAATAGTCTGTTATTGCAGGTAAAGTTTTCTAAAACTCTATACCTTGTAACGGGCGGAGTGTAGTAATTATGATTCTCTGGCTCCGCTGTAACTTTCTGGCGGCGTAGATCCTGTGGTCAACTAATGTCGGAACTCACGTTAGAGCGTATACCTCTGGCGAGAACTAACTAAGCCCGTAAGCCCAGTTAGCATAATGAGAGACTGCTTGCAAGGAGAATTCTAATGTAAAGTATATTCCGCTTTACGAGAAACGTGCGTTTGCATTACATCTGAATATTTACGAAAAAGTTGCTACTAAAGAACGACATCCAGTTTCCCCTGTGTAATGAATTCAGATGTATCGAATTAGTCCATGCTCAAAACTCGACATCTCGAGGGCGTTTCATTACAATACGTACGATGTTCAGCTTCCGATGGGAGAGGTAGCTCAGTGCATCAACTGATGTCACTGCAGCGCCTCTGACCGGGAGATCCTAGGTTCGAGTTCTGACGGCGGCAGAATTTTCGACACCAGCCTTTCAGCTAGGCCGAATTCAGTCGCTGTCTGGAGAAAAATTCTAGCGGCCGACATCTCTGATCGGTAGTTTTCCGTGGTTTCTCCAATCAACACCAGGCGAATGCCGGAGCAGAACCCTACCAAACGGGCCACGGACTGCGCGCGATCCGTCCTTCCCCTTTTCCTATTCTCTCCCCTTACACACACACTTACACTAATATGCAGTACACTACCACATATTCCGGTCTGGAGCTTAGAGCTTGTCCCGGCTGTGGCGGTGCCCCGCTGGTGGGAGAGTTCTGGTGAGGGGGAAACCCCACTAACCGACGGTAGGTCGGCGCCGGATCTCGCCATCCAGCGGGGGAAGATGACCGCCATCTCCCGAGGAAAAAAACATGCACTACACTAACGGGACTAATGACCAGAGCAATTGACGCGCCCGAAAACACGAAAAAATCAATCAATCAATTCAGCTTCCGATTCGTGACGTATTCACCTGAATTTGTCCGCCCGTTCGGTGCATCCCGGAGGAGTTGTTCGCCTGGTTGAATTGCAGTGTCCCTCTGGACCTGTCTTGTACCCTGCCGCTGCCTGTGCCTAGCTCCCCTGTCTGCCACGCCCCCTTCGTGCGCCTCCGACCCGCGCTCCCGTGTCCCTTCGTGCGCCTCCGACCCGCGGGCCGGGAACTGTCACTCCGGTGCCTGCCGCACAGCCGCGCTGGCGCCGTTCCAGGTCCGCTCCTCCCGGACGTGGGGTCGAGAAGTCTCTCGTCTCCTCGACGTGACACGCGCCGCTACCTTCAGAAGGACCACCCTCCCCGGATGCCCCGGCCGGGCTTGCCCCTCAATTGTCCCGCGTCGCGAGAGGGTTACGTGAATTCCTACAGCGTTGCGGTGTGTAGGAATTTGATATGTGAATTCCTACAGTTCCCATTTAACACGGACTTGGGACTGAGAAACCGCAATGTATTTTGGAGTAGTTAATATGTTCATGGTTTAAAACTAACATTATCAAACAACTAGGTATTGATCTCTTGGTCTTTGTATTTTATCTCTTTAGGATTCTACACGTAATCTAATGATATATATATATATATATATATATATATATATATATATATAAATATTCATTTATCGCATATGAATATTCATTTAATGCCTCTTGTAGGACAGATCTTATTTTCTTCTCTAAACGATGTACTATTTATTTCACTGTACCGTTTTATGTATATTTTTCACGTCTCTAAAATAACTCTAAAAATTAGAAAAAAAGCAAGTCGTGATAATAAAAATGAGCATCAAGATCTGCTTGGAAAGCTTCACATGCATTCGCTGTGTGAAGAGAGTGCAGAAAAAGAAGCTCACATTTCCGGTCGGAAAGAGAATTTGGGGTGGAGAAGAGGCTTATTCTTCTAACCGTACACACAAAATACGAGCACTTCCCATGATGAAGCGCTCTGTGTGGGCGGACTGTTCACTATTCTCTCCGAGCAAACTAGTAGCAAAGGCGGTCGATGCTTTGCGAAGTAGGAGGGACGGTTCTAGGTCGACGGGAGACAGTTCTGGAAGATGAGTGTGCGCGAAATACCAGTACTGTAATCTTCTTGTTGATTGATTAGTGATTCCGGGCTCATCAACTGCTAAAGTTGTTAGTCCCGTAAGTGTGGTACAGGTTTGTTGGTCGGGTGGTGGCGGTGATCTTCCCCCGCTGGATGGTAGATTCGGCGCCGCCCTACCGTCGGCTAGTGGGGTTTCCCAAACCAGGTATCTCCCACCAGCGAGACACCGCCCGGTCAAAGCTCCGCACCAGTCTTCCAGCATGTGTGGTAGTGCAGTGCATATCCGTTTGTGTGTAAGTAAAAGGTGAGATAGAACAAGGAAGAGGAAGGAAAATTCGCGCGCATTCCGTGGTCCGTTTGATACGACATTGACCCGGCATTCTCCTTGTATTGATTGGAGAAACGACGGAAAAATACCAATCAGAGCAGCCGGCCGCTTGAATTCTCCTCCAGACAGCGACTGAATTACACATAGCTGACAAGCTAGTGACGAAAATCCTACCACCGCCCGGACTCGAACCTAGAACTTCCCGATCAGAGGCACTACAGTGACATCAATTGATGCTCTGAGCTACCTTTCTCGAACCGTTGAAGAAGAGATCAGCTTTGAATTCGGAACATCATAGTTAATATTGAACTAGTTCTTTAAAAAAAACTAGTTAAGACTGAGACCGAATGCGGTTGGCAGAGAATGTTCCCCAAGATATATTACCTTACCACGCCTCCAAAATTGAAAACATTTTAATACAACTTGCAGAAATGATTGTAATGTAATGCTCATATATGTATCGTTACTATATAAACAATTTTACTTGAATTACTTTGCAATTTATTCAGGGGTCCGCCGTGATGCCCCCACTGCGTACTGTAATGGTATTGGTGTGATTCAGTTAAATATGCACATTAATGTGATTGAAACGGTTTATACATCGATGTTTATACAGACTCTAAACTGTTTTGTTATTTCATTTCGCACTTAGAAGATGTCACTAAGTAACTGCTGCTATGTGTACCAACATTAGTACAGTTTTATGCGCATCATATAATCGCGTTGTTTAATTTTTCTATAACTATATTATCTTTACGTTTATCATTATGATGCCAACATATAACATGTAGTTTATTCTCCATTTTCCAAATGCCGTCAACCTCAATACTGTTTTGTGATTTCCTGGGAATACTATTTTATTACTGAGGACATTCTCTGGGATGGTTAGTTTGCAGTCTCAGATCTTAAAAGTAAAGTTCTGGCTTTCTCTATCTTTGTAATAAATACTTAAAATAATGTTAATATTTAGCTTTGTTATTATATGGGTAGGTCTGAGCTTTAGCGTTAATAATAATAATAATATAAATTATAATTATTTTTATTCATAGTTATTGAAAAAAAATTACAATTGTGTTGTGATAACAAGAATGATAAGCTTAAGAAAATTGAGATGTAAGTGTCATTAAAAAACGGCACTTAAACAGGTGGATCACCAACCAGTAGTGTCCAGTCTCCTCTTCCCGTGATGTCAAATTTGGTTCCAAAGAACCCTGAATCCCTGGAAAGAGGTTCCTGGTTCCTGGAACCCTGGAAAGAGGATGGGTGATATAATGTACCCGAGCCACACGTCACAAGAACACCTCGCAAGCGCACTGATGCACGAGACGCTTTAACGTATCAGAATAATTCCGCAGTCATTCCGAGACCCAAGAGTTAGCTCAAGCAGCAGCAGCGGCGGCGGCGGCGCTCATAGCGAACTTGACGCGAAGCGGCAGAGTCTGCAGAACAGACGAGGGCGGCGGAAGAAGTCAGCAACTGCGTCGCCCACGAAGGCGTCCGGGGCCCGCCAGCGCCCATCGCCGCCGCCGCCGCCGCGCCTAACCGAGTTACGGGCGGCTGTGCGCGTCGTCAAGTCTTCTGATGAAGCCGCAATTGAGTTAGGCTGCGATACGGGCTGCGGTCCCGCGCCCCGCCGCACTGCGCTGCGTTGCTGCGTCGCGCCGCGCCGCGCCCTGCCCGGCCCGGCCCCGGACAGAAATATGCAATTAACTCGTTCCCTCCGCGTCGCCATCCCACGGCCACCGTTCGGAGTGGCTAGGGGGGGCCAGGGCGGGGGAGTGGCCAGGGCGACGGCAGAGACCGTTTGGAAGGAGGGGGCTGAGATGGTGACGAAAAGTGGGACGAAAGAGCGATGAAGGAAGGGTGGGCCTCTGAGGACAAGGTGCCGCGATGGCCGGAGGCTGAGAAGGCAGGACGCAGAGGGGGCGGGTCATCCAGCGGCAGGACATCGAGGGGCAGGAGATCGAGGGGCAGGAAATCGATGGGTGGAACATCGATGGTGGGACATCGATGGGTGGGACATCGATGGGTGGGACATCGATGGGTGGGACATCGATGGGTGGGACATCAAGAGCGGGACATCGAGGGGCGGGACATCGAGCGAGGGGGCATCGAGGGGTGGGTCATCGAGGGGTGATACATCGAGGCGCGGGACATCGAGTGGTGGGACATCGAAGGGCAGGACATTGGGAAGGGACATCGAGCGGCGGGACGCCGAGGCGGCGGGACACCGAGACGACGGGTCGCCGAGACGTCGGGACGTTGAGAGTGCTGGACGCCGAGAAGGCAGGTGGGAACAATGAGGATTGAGCGAAATAAACCTTTTCAGAATGTGACCACTATGAAAATGGTGATTTAAGACTGTGATGTAGGAACTGTGAAGAAGGTGAGAACAGATAGAATCAAAAGGCCGGTAAAGACAATGGAGAGAATATGAAGTTGTGACAAGAAAATATTATCGACTGTTTCCTTCTCTTCTAATCAGTAAAGTATACATCTAAAGAACTCATCACACGCTAGATTCTCAAGGTTATAAAATTCCAACTGTTGTCATAGAAATCATGAACTGTTGAAAACATTTAAAAACCGTAGTGCTTGTCATATTGTTCGGGACGTCTGATGATAATTCAACCTCGCGCAATTAAATCTCTCAAACCGTCCGGGAATGTTAATGAGAATAAGTTGCGATGTTACTTAAAATGTGCAAAAACAGCCTCGAGTGTCAATATATTCGTTTTTAAATGGCAAATCATACCCAGCAGCAATAAAGAAGACTTATTGCCTTTTAAATTACAAAAACTCATCGATTCATTTTGCAGCTGTGACAATAAAAACGAACTGGTCTGGTCCTTGAATAATTTATGCAGTTAGTGACTCCCATAATGGGTTTTAAGTATCACTAACTCACTTCAAGGCTGGAAATAAATTTTTCAATCATCCAAAATATTTCATTAGTTCACAAGTGGTGTGGCCGTGATAAATGTAATAATAGTGACGTAGACACATCGGAGGCGGGTGATGTGTCGCTTCATCAATTTTTTCCGCTCTTAATTTTTTTTGTTGGGCATATTTTTCTATTCCTTGCGTAGATCTCTCTATTCCTTCAGTACCTTTGTTTTTCTTTCTCGCGCTCCTTCCAATAGGCATTTGTCAATTCACTGGACGTGACAGACTGGACATTTAACAAAACATCTGTTAAATGGCCTCGCTTCGTTACTGAGGTCATTCAACTCACGGCCGTGCCCAGTGTGCAAAATGTGTGGTTTCGGCCGGCACAGAAAGACTCTGGTTCTCGCATCTCGATATTTTCCTTGGCCCTTCTGTATCCCCTCTCCGGATCGCCTCCAGAGCACACCCTCTTCTTTCTTAAGAAACTGGGAATCCCAGTAACCACGTGCTAACGAATGTGTACCCCGAAGCGCGGTGAAGGCGAAAGCGATTTGACCATTCTACACATGCAAATCTGCCAACTGTCCTTTGGTTATCAGTTCTGACACAGATCCAGACGCAACTAGTAATAATTTTTTCTTGTCTTGTTTCTCGTGTGTTGTTGCAAAAGTAATGAGTTTTTCTCGAAACTGTGTTGTATAATGTACCATGAATTCACACAAATACAATCTCAGTTTCGAAACTGCAACGCGTTAATTAGAATTCAACACTTTTCTTGCTGAAACTAAACACTATACCTCATATGAGGCATAGCGATTACATGTTTTGTAGCAATGTATGAGAAAGGTTTCTAAATACTCGATTTTGTTCCTATGTATGCCAGAAAATTGCCGCAAATAGACATCTAATTAAACGATTAGCCGAGTACATTTGTACTGATCATGTTTTAATGTACTTTTGCTTTTTATTGCTGCTTTTTGAGACTATCAGAGCAAGCAATGCAAAATTGATAATTTCTAAAGAATATACGTTATGTATGAACATCACTAAATGGAATACATAAAAATTCTAAAGCACAATGTCAACTAGTTATTTTTAATTATTTGTTTAATCTGCAACGTTATGATTACATCATCATGCCCACCAAGCACAACATATCATTGATTAACATAGCCCGTGATGTAAAATACAACCTCATGCAGTATGGAAATAATTTCTAAAGTTTACATACCTCATCATATCCAAAAAGTGCACTTTCGTGCAGTTCTAGGTAAATACACTTACAGACAAGCAATGGATGAGAAAAAAGAACTAACTTTAAAAGCGGTCGGAACGGTCTGAAACGGACTAATCCTTGCCGAAGATGACGATTATGTTATTACCGGATGAAATTTTCATGTAAGGCTTCCACTGGGTTACGGCAGTTCGCGCGAGTCGTTTCGCGCCATTATCCCATAAGCCCCATCGCGAGCGTGCGCTCGTCCGCTTTAGTCGTCGGACAGCGGCTCGTGGGCTTCGGCGCCGCCCGGGGCATTTGCTCATGAATATGCGCCTCGCCCTCGCCGGGAGCCAGCCAGCGACGGCGATCCCCTGCAGCAGCTGCAGTGGAGGAGATGGTGATGGCCGGTGGTGACGGGAGGTCTCGATGGTGACGGGAGGTCTCGGTGGTGACGGGAGGTCTCGGTGGTGACGGGAGGTCTCGGTGGTGACGGGAGATCTCGGTGGTGACGGGAGGTCTCGGTGGTGACGGGAGGTCGGTGGTGACGGGAGGTTGGTGGTGACGGGAGGTCGGTGATGACGGGAGGTCGGTGGTGACGGGAGGTCGGTGGTGACGGGAGGTCGGTGGTGACGGGAGGTCGGTGGTGACGGGAGGTCGGCGGTGACGGGAGGTCGGTGATGACGGGAGGTCGGTGGTGACGGGTGGTCGGTGGTGACGGGTGGTCGGTGGTGACGGGAGGTCGGTGGTGACGGGAGGTCGGTGGTGACGGGTGGTCGGTGGTGACGGGTGGTCGGTGGTGACGGGAGGTCGGTGGTGATGATGGCCGCTGGGGACGGAGGAAGGGTTGAGCAGATACAGGGGGATGACGAACAGAAAAGTTTTTCCCCAGGAGTAAGAGAAAAAGGAAAAGTGAATGAAGAGAAAGTGGAAGAGTCAAGAGGAGGGAGAGGATGATCAGAGAGTACGCAGAGCAGGATGGAGAGGAGAACGAGGAACAGGAGGAGGAGGGCAAGGCGGAGGTGGAGGTATTGCACGCGGGGGCTGACAAAGGCAGAGTTGGCTGGCGTGTGTGTATGTGCGTGGCCGCTGGAACTTGACCTCCACGCTCGACTCCTCCGCCCCTGCGCTGTCCGGCGACCGAGCATCGCCTCCATCTCCCCCAGATCCCCCCTCCACACTTGTTCGGCAGAATACGGACTGGTCGTCTCCCGCGGCTACACAGTGCATCAATTATATTGTTTTTTCTCAGTAATAATATTAATAATAATAATAATAATAATAATAATAATAATAATAATAATAATAATAATAATAATAATAAAATTATTTTTGTTAGTGGTGAGATTCAGGCCGTTAGGCCTGCTCTTCCGCCTAACCACATTAAATGTTTACATTATTTCTTATTTATATTTCTTATACTACCAAGAAGATCGAGAAAGGAGCAGGAACTTTAATTTTACTTCTGTCACAGCAAACTACACTCTGTGGTCGCACCTATCCTTTTCTTCAAAGAAATCGAAGTCTATAGCAATAAATAAGATATTTGTGCATGACATTTTTACCAACTTCGTGCAAGCCCATTTAGTGTGGCCATATTATCTTTAGTGTACATCTATTCTTAAGCTAAAAGAAAAGCTACGCAATTTGTGAACAGTAGTTCTAAGAAAGCGCACCATTATCCGATATTGTCCGCGCAGAAGTTCAAAAGAATTCCAGGTTGGTACGAATGAGCCCTGCAAAGATCGGGCGAGGACTCTGGGCTGGGGGGGAATGTGGGGAGAGACGAACAGAATGCTACGCCTGGCAGAACGGAGGAAGCGTTAATTCACTCCCTGTGTAACGTATCGGATTACTGTGTCAGCTGTCTGCACGTAGCAACGAGGTATCATGCAAAATGACTTCGGGTTATCGTTGTCAGTTGTCTTCTCCTAGAAATGGGGTAGTATGAGAGAAGGCCAGGAATAAACAAGCAGAATGCTTTTAGTGCACGTAGAGACAAGTTCAAAAAAAATTCTCAGATCCACCGTAATTAGGGTTTATGCAAAAGTACGCATGTTGCTAGGAACATTAGCAGTAATAACTTCTACCTGTTAAAGAAGAGGCAAATTGTTAACTGTAAGACAGTCAAATTAATTTTCTATTTTTCTGTAATTGAGAAAGATCATTATTTTTTAAAGAAGTAAAAGAAGAAGACGAAGAAGAATAGACCGACAAGTCTATGAGAGCGTAAATGTGAATCTGTGTAGATTGAGACGTTAAACCTGCTTCGATCCTGTCCGTGACTTCTCCAGCGCGTTCTGTTTGTCCCCAGCAGCTTATGAGCGCCCTTCCACGAGAAAAATTTTACATGACTTTCCTAGAAAAATTCATGTTACCTCAAATTAAAATACATTTTTTACTACGAGTAATAAACATGTTCAAGTCAGGTCAAAAAAAGGAAAATGTCTGAAATTTGATTTTTTATGATTCCAGTTTCATTCTTAACATTATTTTAAATTTTCATCATGCTTATTTAATGCTTTAAATAATTCGAAATATTAAGTTTGTAAGGATGTGCGAAACACTTTTAAAAAATCAGGCCAAATATTTTCTGAAAAATGTTTGTTGAAAATTACCCTCATGTACCCGTTGAAATTAAAAAAGTCTGGTTGAGCGTATTAAAAAAGCTTATTAATGTCAAATTTTAAATCAACATAATTGATTTTATACGTCTAGAGAAAAATACGTCTAGAGATAAATTCTAATTGATGGTATAGATATATGATATATGCTTAGAGATAATTCTATTGAGATAATACGTCTAGAGAAAAAGGAACAAAAATTGTGAATTTCATAAGCGTAGGGCACGGCGCTGGACTTGCCTCATAATACGAGAAAATACAAAGAAAAAATTCTGGTGTTTAAAAACAGCGCGTGTGTATTTTTAATAAATGTGAAGCTTTATCTGTTAATTTCCTTTTAGTTCTGAAATGGAATCATTATACATATTGCCGGTATTTTCTAACTGTATTTTAAAAGCAATGCCATCTAAATTACCCACTGCAGTTTTTAATCTACAATGGCGTAGCTAGGCTGGTGCAACCAGTGCTTCGCACCGGGGCCTCCTATGTCAGCGGACCCGAAAAAGGATCCACACTAATTTACAATAAACGTGCGGCACTAGCTCTTCAACAATATATTGAGAATATTCTACGCTTTTGACTGACCACGCAAAATCCACTATACTCCTTTCACCGTCTGTCAGAGAAAGGAGGTACCACTCGGGCGACGAAACAAGCGATTTGAACATTGCTCAGAGGCTTCATTTAGGCTTTTACATGCAGTAAATCTACAACATGGGACGGACGGCTTTACTTCCCATTCGAAGGATGTTTTGGCACTTAAATATCCACAGCTTTGATCGGGGCATGTCTAGCTAGAAATTCTGTAACAAGTTACTCATCACTAGAATATTTAATCAATGTTATTCCTTAATATTGCTGCAAATAAACGCTGGAAAATTATTTCAAGAAACAACAACAATAACATAGAATATACTGAAGGACCAATTGTTGAGCGAGGAGGTATTCAGTTGCTTCATTTGTATATTTACGCGCGTCGCAATCAGTTATGTTACTCGTCCGCAACCTACTGCGCGATAAGGGATCGCAAGGGAAAAAAAGAATTCGTAAAATTTTCGTTTGTTATCGACGGGATACAAAACTGTCAAAAATTCAGAACGAATATGGGTCGTTTGCGTTTCACAAGATGTACTCGATCTGTTTATTACACTGTTCTACTTAATGTAGTTAGTGTACGGTCGAAAATGTTTTGAATTCATTTTCAAAATAGGAGATGGAGAAAATGGAGAACGAATTCTAAGCTGGTTAATTCTAATTTATAATGTAATCTGCACCTAGCCTATTTATTAAATTTAAAAGTCCTTCTTGTGTATTCCTCGTCAGTCATTCGCAATTAGGTGACCATTTGAACCTTCTGCATCTGAGCCTTCGAGAGTCTATTTACGCCACTGTTTTAAACGAATTGTCACAAGAATCAGGTTACATTTCCTACATGGAACTTGTACGCGACTTGCAACCAAGGGGTTTTCTTATCACACTTATACACGACACTATATGCATGCGTGATTTGTATAAGTACTTTCTCCATTTCCAACGTACTTTCTTCCTTGGAATTTAATACACTTTAGTGGATTCAGATTAGAAGTAGTTAGGACTTCGAGTCACTTGGACAACGAACACTTTCATGAAAGATTTTCATGTTCGAATACCTCTTCACAAAAGTAACCCAAGAAGAAGGGACGCCGTAAGATTTATAGAACTGTATTTTTACTGTTATTTATTAATAGTGGATTAATTAAATGAATGTTGGTTTGTCCGAGTTCAATAAACTTCAAAGCACTTTACCAATCTCCATGAGATTTTCATGGCATATTTTAGTGTTTTTTTTATGGAGAAGGTTCTGTTCAATTTGTTGCAACTCTCGGCTAAATGGCCAGCACAACAACATGACGCATCAGCTTAATTCCCTATCCACCTGGGCTTCATTGTTGCTGGATGTTGCCGTGTGTCGCGGGATGGGGTCGAGCAGGACAGAACGAGCGGACGGACGATGTAGACGGGACGAATCTAATGCTGAGCTAGGAGGCAACAGCGAGGGGGCAATTGCAGCACGAGAACAACCAGGTCGTATACTTGGATTTTCATAACGTGGCGCGTGAGTGTATAATCTTCAAGATGGAATATGGCACGGCATTTTACGTATTTCTCTGTCGATTGGTCGCAAAGGAGTCGCTTCATCTGCAGCACTGCTTGATAGGTCGCGATCATGCGACACCTGGCAACACGACCGAGAAAGTCGCAAAAATTCGTGTCATATTCCGTCGTGCAAACAAGTCCCTCTCGCGCCACGTTCCGAAAGCCCAAGTACAGCAGCGCTGAAGGGGCGGGAAGACGGGAGGTGGGGCGTAATTCTGCTAGTCACACACACACACACACACACACACACACACACACGCACGCACGCACGCACGCACGCGCGCGTGGGGCGTAATTCTGCTAGTCACACACACACACACACACGCACGCACGCACGCACGCGCGCGCGCACACGCGCACACACACACACACACAGAGGAAGTAGATGGAAGAGAGGCCCAAAACAGTACTGTGCTGTCGTTACGTTGGATATTAAAAATGCATTCAACTCGGCCAGGTGGAGTAATATTCACCAAGCTCTCCGCAGATTTAATGTGCTAACGTACTTGAGGAAGATTGTGGCCGAGTATCTGAGTAATAGAGCCCTCATTTACAATACAAGTAATGAGCCGAAGGTACATAATATCACGGCTGGTGTCCCGCAAGGGTCGGTTTTGGGTCCACCATTATGGAATGTGATGTATGACGAGGTTCTTCGGCTTCCCCTCCCAGAAGGCACCAGTATTATTGGTTTCGCGGACGACATTGCTATCGTCGCCGTTGCGAAGTACATTGAGGAAATTGTGTATATTTGCAACGAAGCGATCGCTATTGTTAGTCAGTGGTTGAAGTCCTCAGGGCTGCAGTTAGCTGAGCACAAGACTGAGGTTCTCCTAGTCTCTAGCAGGAAAAAGAGAGAAACCATCACTCTCAAAGTCGGAGACCACCGTATTGATCACAGCCGTCGATCAAATATCTTGGTCTCATGATTGACGCCCGTCTGACATTTGCTGACCACCTGAAGTACGCCAGCAATAAAGCTGCGGTAATTAATGCAGCACTGTCGAGACTAATGCCCAACATAGGGCCCTGTCAGGAGAAACGGAAGCTTCTGGCCTTGGTTGTGAGGTCCGTCTTGCTCTATGGAGCCCCAGTATGGGCCAACTCCACGATGATAAATAGCTACATCCGAGGGATGACGTCAGTGTACAGGTTATCAGCATTGCGGGTAGCTTGTGCATTCCGCACTGTGTCAAACGATGCAGTGTGCGTCATCGCAAGGATGCCTCCTGTCGATATCTTGGCGCAGGAGAGACGGAGGCGATATCACAAAGAAGAGGAGAACCCAGACTGCTCAACAACACTGCTCGAATGGCAGGATCGATGGGACAAGTCCATTAAAGGAAGATGGACGTACCGCATGATTCCCTTCATTGCACCGTGGATCAACCGTAAACACGGCGAAGTAAATTTCTTCTTAACCCAGCTGTTGTCTGGACATAGATACTTTCTGGCATATCTCCACAGGTTCAAGCTGGAGGATACCCCATTCTGTCCACTATGTGAACCTGCTGTCGAAGACGCCGAGCATGTGTTCTTCCAGTGCCCGCGATACCATGTGCAGCAACGGCACGTTATGAGTATACTCGGGATCGACCCTCTGACACCCGAAGCAATGGTTGGGTGCATGCTCGCTTTAGAAACCAACTGGGATGCGGTGAGCGCATATGCGCAGACCATAATAGCTGAGCTGAGGAGAATAGAAAGGGAAAGAAGGGAAGTCGACTGATCCTCGTTTGATCCTTCCTACGTTTTGGCGAAGAGAAGTGGCTGGTGACTAGGCCACTCTAATTCACTCCCCGTGATGTAATGCCTAACGGCGGTTCCGCGGGGAGGATGGAGGAGAAGGGAGGTTGGTTTTAGTGGGTAAAAATCTCACACTATCATGTGGTACGGGCCGCATGGTGTCTTTTGAAGATTTCCACCTACCCTCGTAAAAAAACAACACACACACACACGCACACGCACACGCGCACGCGCACGCACACACACGCACACACACGCGCGCACACACGCACACACACGCACACACACGCGCACACTCGCGCACACACACGCACACACACGCACACACGCACGCGCACGCACACACACGCACACACACGTACACACACGCATATATATATATATATATATATATATATATATATATATATATATATATATATATACATATATTATACTAGCTGACCCGGCGAACTCTGTTCCGCCTTAACAGCCGGTCCCATTTTTTTCTCGCGTCGCACTCACTTTGAGAAACTGTACTATCCTTATTGCCCTGCGTACGTGCAAAAACGTGCGTTCTCACACAGGAACAGTGTCGAACGGGATAAACAGTATCCTATGTCCGTCTCCTGGCTCTAAGCTTCCTGCTCACCAAATCGGTACAGCCGTTCTTGAGTTATAAATAGTGTAACTAACACGACTATATATAGATATAACGGCGAACGAAAGACGGCTATCATTATCGCCTTCTGCTATCAGTGCGGCGTTACAACAATGAGTTACAACAGGCAACAATGACCGCTAACATGGGAAATCACGCGAAAACGTGCGAAAACGTGCAAAAACGTGCGTTCTTACACAGGAACGCTGTCGAACGGGATAAACAGTATCATATGTCCGTCTCCTGGCTCTAAGCTTCCTGCTCACCAATTTTCAGCCAAATCGGTACAGCCGTTCTTGAGTTGTAAATAGTGTAACTAACACGACTTTCTTTTATATATATATAATATATTATATAAAAAACTTACCATTTATTTTTTGGGAAGAACAAAATAATAGCTGGTTAATACGTATGATATTCATTATCGGTTCGGGTAGTGAGCATCATTTTTCAAAGGTTTAGGTTCGAAATCCGGTATTATCTTCGTCTTTATACTATTCCTTTTCATCACCTCCCTACTCGAACTCTCACCCACTCAAAGCTCCGGCAATCCATCCCGAACTCAAACTGCATTTCAAGTTGTAAGGCTTCTGGTTCAGACCCACGGCGCCACTGTCCAGCTGTCACCCATTTCTGACCCCATTCCCTCCCCCACTCACTCCCCCCTTCGCTCGTCCTTCCACCCTCGCCCAGCGGCCACTTCCCGAGAAGTGGCCGGGAATGAATTACAAACGCGATTTGCCATCGCCCGTGCGATTGTGTGGGGGCTTAGCGCCTCACAAGGGCAAGTGGACAATGCGATTTGGAGACTCCGCGATCGACGCTCGAGTGGGCGGGAAGACTTTGTGGGGCAGGGAGGGTTCGTCTCGCCCCCTCAAGGGTACGGCAACACTTAATACAAGCTCCATTGAATTAAGTTGGGACGAACAGATGCGTTTACGATCGAATATTTTAAATCAGCGATTCCTAACCTTTTTGTTCATCGACTCCTTTTAAAAATTTTTTTGGCTGCCTTCACTTTATTATCTACAATTTTTATGTATAATTAGAAAATAAATATCTTAAAGTAAGCAATTTCGTACACCGATATTTTGATACACGTCTAGATTTTCAAAAGTCGAAGACTTCCTGAGTAGCTAAGTTTTCCTATTTGAAGCTTCCCTGAGTAGTTATGTTTCTAGCTGATCTACTGTTGTACACCGTTACAAAATATTGAGCCTTTTTAAATGCCCAAAACATTTCTCGGTTATGTACTGCAGGGAGTATTTTATCTGATAAAGAGCAACAAAACAGGTAATACTTAATTACAAATTAGCTCTTCTTCTCGGCAATAAAAGATCGTTGTGAATTTTTTACAAAATTTATAGAAATATTTTCAATTCTCTAAAGATCCCAACGAGTTGCGTAGCGAGATTCTGGGATGCCCCAGTGAAGAAACTCAAAGTCGGTGCTCTATTTACAATGAATATGATTGATTGATTTTTCGTGTTTCCGGGCGCGTCAACTGCTATGGTCATTAGTGCCGTTAGTGTAGTGCATGTTTTTTCTCGGGAGATGGCGGTGATCTTCCCCCGCTGGATGGCGATATCCGGCGCCGACCTACCGTCGGCTAGTGGGGTTTCCCCCTAACCAGGACCCTCCCACCAGCGGGGCACCGCCCCAGCCGGGACAAGCTCTAAGCTCCTGACCGGTCTCCCGGAATATGTGGTAGTGTAGTGCTTGTGTGTGTGTGTAAGGGGAGAGGATAGGACAAGGAAGAGGAAGGACAGATCGCGCGCGGTCCGTTGCCCGTTTGGTAGGGTACTGCTCCGGCATTCACCTGGTGTTGATCGGAGAAACCACGAAAAACTACCGATCAGAGCAGTCGGCCGCTAGAATTTCCTCCAGATAGCGACTGAATTCGACCTATCTGGAAAGCTAGTGTCGAAAATCCTGCCGCCGTCAGGACTCGAACCTAGGACCTCCCGGTCAGAGGCGCTGCAGTGACAGTTGATACACTGAGCTACCGCTCCCGGTGCAATGAATATGAAATTATGAGTTTTAAATGTAACTGGTTTACAATAATATGGCTGTTGCAATGGAGTAAATAAGCGTGGAGTACAATTCGTTTTATTTTCTGCCGATGTTCGTCTGCGGGTTCATTCTTAATGTTCTCTTACTTCTGGGGCTGGTGCGACGTCCGGTATTCTAAGAATGAACAACGGTTACAAAAGAAAAGAGAATTTGTAATTTATATAATTTTTACTCTACATAAGAAACAAGTTAATTATAGAGTTCATTTAATACTTTTTGTAATCGCTGGGATCTTGATTATACCTACCAATCGCGGATTCATATTTGTCTACAGACCCCCAATCGACCACTTGATCATTTATGATCCCCTTCAAAATTTCATCGACCCCCAGGGGGTCGTTACCGACCCTGTTGAGAATCCCTGCTTTAATCATGCCCGGTCAATCTCCGCACGCAGAGTTCTGGATAACATGTCGGGACTACCAAGACAGCAAATGAACAGGGGTAAACTCAGAGTATTCGCCCGAATTCGAATATTCACGATGAAAGTAGGTACACGCGCTTTGTTAGTTCATGGATGAGAAGCATTCTGGATGACTCCAATTCAAGACACCACGAAAATGTTGCAGGACATTTCGTAAGAGAAGAGTGAAACTTCTCTTACTATTAGTGAACCATTGCATTGATGTAATCTTTTATACGGTCGTGTTTCAGTTATTTTTCTCCTTAGACTTCTTCAAAAAATACAAATATAAGTGGATTGTGATGCAGAGTTAGATAGTTTATGCTAAACATGAAGAACATCATACATGAAATAGGAATATAAAGTTTATTTTACAAATATCTCTCTCCTCATATCACACAGAGATATCAGCGAGCAATGTTAATATTTTCGCTTCAATATCATGTCACCAATATTTGATAATTTCCAAATCTATGTTTGAAATAGGACGACCACTACTCTCAAACAGTCAGTGGGCCGTTTGCGGCCTAAAGTTTCTTCTACCGATGACGGATGCACTGATCAGATCCTAATTCTCGACGGTAGGCCTTCCTCAACTCTTGAAAAAAGATGACGGGAAGGGCGAGACAAAGGGCTGTGATTAAAGTATTGGCAGCGTAGTTTTAAAAAATAAATGGAGTAGCCATTATTAATACTATATTTTTTATGAGATAATTGGATTGGTGGATTCAACGTCGATTGGTATTCAATTGATGGAGCCAACTTTGACTGGTGAATTCAACTTCGACGGAGGTATTCAGTTTATTAAAATGTTTTTCTTAACTGCACTAAAATAAGGAAAATTTTGTTTGGTAATTTCGGGTAGAAAGCCTGTTTCGTGTTGGCAAGTGAAGCTCAGTAGAGGGATTCCTAGGTGCGTCTTCCTACGATAGCAGCAATTTTAGGTTCTTCCTAAATAGCACAGTCTGGCAACATCGCAATGATCTGTCGCCCTTTGATGCAAAGCCGAAAAGAAGTCCCCATTTAGAGATTCAATCTATTGTCAATTTGAACAGAAATGTCTGCAGATTTCGTAAATCAATAGCTGGTTTAACACATTATCGTTTCGTTATTTTGTCAAAAGAATGATATTTTTTATGATATGAAATATCTGGAAAGTCAAATATACATGCTTAAAATTACACACAATGATTAGTTTTTCCGTCAGTCGGAATATTTGTTATTCATTAGTGCGTTGGTTCATACATTCAAATACAAAATTTACATTTATGCAGAATGTAAAAATTACATTTAGGTACAATGTGAAATTTACATTTGTGCAAAATGTAAAATTTACATTTATGCAGAAAGCAAAATTTACGTTAATGCAGAATTTAAAAATGAAGTGTCCAAGTTACAAACACAAAGGTTCAATAAACAATTTATTGCCAAAAACCAAGTACAAAGCTATAGTGCCGGATATCCTGAAGAATTGGTACAGAGACGAAGCCGTGTTGTCGTAAGTCCAGAAGATGTACCAATGTATGCCGAGTCCACCAAGTAACCAGAAAGAAGAGTCCGTTGTCGTAGCGCTGTTGTCGTAGTCTATCGCACTTCACCGTAACCACCACTTAAACACTGTCTCGACGCACTTTCACCGCTGCTCGCTCGCTCACTCACTGACTGCTGCCTCAGCTCCGCGTCGAGGTTTTATAGCCCCCCCGGGCCGCAGGCCCGCCGACTGGCTGTGTAAAAGGGGCGGGGACGGATCTCGCCCCGCTCGCTCAGGCGTGGCGGCCGCACTCAGCCGCGCACCGCTGGCCCGCGCTTGCTGCTGGCCGCTGCCGCCAGGGGCGGTAACGCCCCCCTGACGTGCTCCTGTGGCGGCACATTCAATCATGTGCGGCCGGCCACGACAAAAAATCACTATGGTTTGTTGAATAATACTTATTTGTAACCTATTCAATTGAGATATTGAGTGAATTTCGTCACAATAGAAAAATACTACTAATTTGTGAACACATATCATCGGTTTCTGGGAGGAAAGGCTCAAGTACAATGACCTCCGCTTGGGTGCGTTACTGTTCATGGATAATGTATGTCATCATTGTTACTTTTACAACTACCTGCACCTTGTTAGTCTACTCTTCTACACAAAGGATTGTATCTTCAGACATGTTTGACATCATTTACATGAACCATTCTCTTTGTTGCGAAAGGTTAACCTGGTGTAAATGAATGGAAAAGTATTTGAAGTTTCCAATAACGCAAATAATAAAATCGCAACCATATCTAATCAGGCCCTAAAACAGATGAAATGTATTCATATTCCTGCAGTATACGTGTGCATTAGTTCATTAGTATCTAGAACAGGGGTGTCCAACTCGCAAAACCTCAAGGGCCTCTAAGACTCAAGGGCGACTAAAATCTTTAATACGGTTGTGGGATATATTTTTATTAATAAGGCAATCCCAGCTGACTTCCCCATATCGTTAAACTGGGCAGTGTGCTCGGCTGCTCTAAAACGGTAGAGGGAATCGAACCATGTGTGGTATCAAGCCGTACCATGCATAATGCAGTAAAACACATTGAGATGATTTTTAATTTTTGAATTTACTAGAAAAAGTCCTTTCAAAAGTCAACTCTAAACTTAACCTGTTTTTACATGAAGTGTTGACCCCGGCATGACACGTGCGATATGCGCACAATGGTTTCGCCCGACATGGATGCTAGCGACTTTAACTTTTGACTAATAACCTTTCGCGGGTCACAATAAATGGCACAGCGGGCCACTTCTGGGACTACCCCCATCTAGAACACACTCACCATTACTGTTGAAAAACGAAATTCACAGAAGGATCTCTCACTTGCAAAAGAAAAAAACAATCATTGTAAAAAAATCAGAAATATATGCAGTTCAAGTGCGTAAATTAAAAACGTAATAATTGTGCTTTTAACAGACATTTTATTAGAAATAAACACCAGAAAGAAATAAACCAAGAAAACAATTACTCATATAAAGTTTTGAAGTCGACAGAAAGAATTTCTGCGTCAAAAGTAAACAACTCAGATTAATTCCTATTTTGGTTAAAGGAATTGAAACCTTCAGAGTAATTAAAACTTTATTTGTAGGTTGAAATATATAATGTCCAGTTCTATAAATGTAGATTAGACTTATTTTATAAAACGTTTGAAGTCGTATGTCCCATTTTCTTCCTGTATCAGAGTCGCAATATCGATGGAATAAACGAATATGTAGTGGTGAATGGAAAAATGGTACAAACGGAATGGGATGGATGTGTGTAGAAAACTTAATACTTCACAACCCACATAGTAAGAGAAAACGACAAAAGCTGGACTTCAGTACCCCAAAAGTTGAAGTCGTCTCTTATCAATGAATGTGAATCACTATGGATGACTGGCAGTTTCCAAACGTCTTGATTCCCTTAAATCACATTTTTACTACACTACCCCTAACAAACGTTACACTATGGGTAAGTATGATTCACCTCTCTTTGCTTCTGTGTTAGCACCGAATTTTATGTAATTTATGACCAGGCATTGAAATTCACTATTTATTGACAACACTTGCTCCGAATGTTCAGATTACTTTGTTTTGATACGTATTGAAATGTACACAGCATGACATTAGAATCAATAAGAAATAATTATCTCAAATAATTGGAAAACTAATTTCAATATGAAAAGGGAGATTCGTTACATTACATTACACAAAACTCTACTATCTCAAAGTCTTTAAAGCCAAAAATAATTGATTGAGCCTTGATTTATTGTTATGTATACGTTGGGCTTGATTTCTGCCGGAACGCGACGGAACGGCGTTCCGGTACCTCAGGAATATATTATTAAATTATATTATAAACATTTAACTATGTCTGTTAAATTAATTAAAATTTGGGGTGCGTTACGGTACCTAAAAGTTTAGAAATCAAGCACTACGTATACGTAATATAAATTTTCCATTTCCGTGCGTAACAGAAAAGTAGTATTACAGCAATGAACGATTTGTAACAAATTTATATTTAGACATTTTATTTTCTTTCACATAATGACAATGGATAAAATAGTGAATGGTAACAGAGAGTAAATATATTTTTCCCTCATGAAAATAAGCTCCTTCAGCGCTTAAATCGTAGCTTCGGCAAACATTCTAATTCAAGAATAAAATCGTATTTCACTTTTTTATAAATTACCTTTTAGTTTCTAAAATTAACTGCAAAACGCGGAAAAAGCGTTACGCATGTCCAAAAATATTTAACTACATAAGCAATTTTTAGGAAATTTTACACGTTATCATTTCTTTGCGTGCTTATTTTTAAAAATGTTCAAGCATAGAATAAAGTAAAATTTAAAAAGTCACGTTCATCACAAAACAGTATCCGCTTTCCTAAGGTCTTGCAAAACTGGGGAAAAATTCGCTCGTCACAGAATATTTACATAGCAAGGGAGCTTTTACGTAAATACCGTACATTTTCGTTTCCTTACACGAACATCTTTATTAGTTCACGCGTCTATCGAGTAAAAATAAAGACGCACGTGCTGCACAACACGAAAGTCGAGACGCCTTCCTCGTGGATTTGCGGCCGCCTCTCAGAGGAAAGGAGGTTCCAGAGGAAGGGAGGTTCCGGAGGGAAGGAGATTCGCCCTCCGGGGACCTCCGAGGCGAATGAGAGTTCGCTGGCAAAGAATCCATCTCCCTGGAGAGATTAAAGCGCGATTCAATTTTCCAGCAATCCACCTTAAAGGGCGCATTCTGCTGGTCGAGAAATGTCAAGGAAAGATTCCCGCTGGAATATAGTATTAATGCTCGTGCTCGAATAAATATACCACCCCCGCGCGTGCAATTTTAAATTTGAGAAAAAGACTTTAAGAGAGAGAGAGAGAGAGAGAGAGAGAGAGAGAGAGAGAGAGAGAGCGGTAAGGAGAGAGAAGAGTGAGAGGAGATGCAGGTGAAGATTTCTGATTGGAGGGAAGTGAGGGGAGGGTCGTTAATTTGCCACTTGAGCAGTGCGAATAATTTCCATTTCGAGGAGAGTAAGAGGAAAATGAAACGACTGCTTTTTGAAGACAAATTGTGTCGACGCCTCGTTTACACGAATTGGACGGATTTTACCTCTCTCACTATTAATCCGCGGAGCAGGTATTAACACACAGCAAATGATGTGATTTAGAAAAAGAAAAGTTTTTTGAGAGAGATGGTATCCTTTGCATCAAGAAAAAACGATTTGGTGATTGACATGAAGTCTGTTAGGTATACATTTCACGCTGTTAAAAAAATTGGAAGCAATATTCATTTCAATGGATCATTGAGCCATATGCCCAGGTATTACATCAACTTACGCAATCCCAACGACTGACGTAGATACAACGCTGGGGCCTTGACTGCACATAACCGGACTTTGACTGCACATAACCGTCTTCGAAGAAACAGTCCCTGTTGTTCGCAGGAGCAATGTGTTAATGTTGGGAATACAATTGTATGGAATTACTTTCGATTTAGGAATTGGTGTTACAATATTGACATTTCGCCGATGTGCAAAAGATGGTAAAATTACACCTCTACTTTGCTTGTTTTCTCAAGTCCTAAAAACTCTCTTGCTATATACAAAATCGGAAGTCACCAGAGAAAGGGAATTTGCGGGCCACAAAACCGCCCTGCAAAGTCGAGGAAACGACGTTCTGTAGCAGTGGCAAAATTAATTGTTGATAAAATGACATTTTATTATTGTATAGTTAATTAGTTATTAACTTGCCTGAATGTTTACTGATTATTAAGACATTGAAGGTGGAGTCATTAAATGATGATTCTCCTTCTTAATAACTTTTCCGTATTGGTTTCCAAGAGCAAGCTCAGTGTCTCGTAGGTTAGCAAAGTATTCTTGCTCATTACTTTTGATTGCATTCATTATGCATTCAGGTATAATTTTCTCTGTATTTTTTGTTTTTTATTAGTAACTATATAAATGTTTACGGAATACAAGCTGAAAATATTGGTTTCATGTAATATTAAATACATATTACATACAATCATCAGTCATGTTTTCTTGTCTCCACCTTCAATGGTACTCATTTCCAATAAATAATTTTATCATAGTATTGAAAATTTCAACGTAATTTACTGTTTGGTTAAGTTTTGCAATGAAATATTTATATCAGATTTTTTTCTTATAATTTACCACACCAGAATTTTCAATAATGAATTACATTGAAAATATTAAAGAACACTAATCCTTCTTCGCAATTCAACGAAAAAAGGTTGTTTTTTTTGCAAGGGATTCTCACAAACCTTAAAGACGGCTCTGGATCCTTTATTGACTCCAAGAGATTCAAGGAGCTCACTGAATGCTTTCCACACCGTAGAGGCATCAAATTATCCAGTTTTAATATGCTTTATTTCAAGAAGCAATCAAAATTAAACAAGAAGGCCGACGAAAAACTAATTTACGCATGGCGCCGAGTGGGGAGTGTGATAAATAAAAAACGTATCTCCTGTGACAGTGTCCCAAAATAACGTCATCAGAAATGGAAATTGCAGGAAACGACAGCGTGGTGAATATTCATATCCGGGGGAACTGAAAGCGGCGCCTCGCCGCCACAGCACGACGGCCCGTCTCTGCAGTGGCAACAGCAGTGCACAGGAAGTGGGCGTGGCGGCTTCTGTATCAGGAGATGCAGTTTCCATTTACGGAATGACCGTGAAGGGGATCGTTCGATTGACTGATTGATTGATTGATTGATTGATTGGTGATTACGGGCGCGTCATCTGCTAAGATTATTAGTCCCGGTAGTATAGTGGATGTTTTTATTGCATTAGTCCCGTAAATGAAGTGCAATTGATTTTTTTCCTATATTTCTCCGCTTCCTGTATATCTAATGAAACAATATTCACAACACACATGGCAGGATTCTGCAAAGTTTTCTTTCAATTTGTGCACGCATCGGAAATTAGTAGTACTAGCATACCCGTTCGAGAACTCCCACATGTTAAACCCTACCTTCTTCCCTATTTTTCCGTTTCCGTATTAAACCTTTATTATATCTTTTTTGTCAAGATCCTCTTATCCTGCATCACTTGTTCTATATGTCTCTTTGTAATTGATAACAATACAATACATCCTTGTCAATACAAACTTCTTATTTTATGTTATTATCGAGCAGAGAGGGGCACCCATGTAATTCAATCGTGTAGAATATCAATTAATTAGTTTAATTTCACATACATTTGCAGATTCTGTAGGCTCTGAACAGGAGGGGTAGAATCGAGAAGCATCGAACCAGCAAAAATGTAACAGAATGTTCAAGATCTCATCCTATTGATTAGGATGTGAGAAACGTTTCATTGAGGCACTCGGGCTCAAAATGTTTAGATTTTCAGGACCTAAAATTCTATGTTTAGGAGTTATTTAACCATATAGATTAAAAATGCGGAAGAGCATTGCGGGTTGCATTTGATATTAATATTTAGATGCTTTTTTTCAACAAATCTTTCATATTTTTAAAACCAAAGTGCAATTAGTCACGTCCTCGTTAAATTTTCTTTCTTTCTAGACCTCATTTATAAAGATTTTCTGCGTGCGAGAGCCGCAAAACGTATGTATATTACTGAAATAATCTAGAAGATATTGATGTGCGGCGACGGCGGTCGGGGCAAAGGGCGCAGGCGTCGACGACGACTCAGCAGAGAAGGATGATCCTCATGTGTCGTGTGAAAGCGCCCCGCAAGCATCCATCGCACCCCGCCGTGATCAACACCGCAGACATCTTTTTCTAGATTGATTTATTAATTAGTGATTCTGGGCACGTCCATTGCAAAGGTTATTATTCCCGTAAGTGTACTTCATGTTTATCGCGGGATGTGGCGGTGATCTTCACCCACTGGTTAGCGTGATCCTGTGCCGACATTCGTCAGCTCCCAGGGGTTTCCCCAACCAGGTATCTCCCACCAGGGGTCACTGCCCCAGGCCGGTTCTCGCGAGTGGTCTCCCGACTGGCATGTGTGATAACTGAGTGCATGTAAGTGTAAGTGTGGGCAAGGAATGGGCGATGATGGGACAAGGAAGAGGAAGAAAGATCGCGCGTGGTTCGTGGCCCATTCGTTAGGGTACTGCTCCCGCATTCACCTGGTGTTGATCGGAGAAACCATGGAAATCTACCGATCAGAGGAGTCGGACACTAGAATTACCCTCCAGACAGCGACTGAATTCGACCTAGCTGCCTAGCTGTCGAAAATCCTGCCGAAACGCCGTTAGGACTTGAATCTGGAACCCCCCACTCAGAGCACTGCAGTGACAAACGTTGATGCCCTGAGCCACCTATGCCTGTATCTGTTCGCAGAGCAGATTAATGTTTGCAAAGAACCTTAACTGCAACCACTGATGAACGATTATTTTATAGTCCGTGGTTTTCTCCGCGCGGTACAAACATTGTAGGATAATATCTGGGAAGTATCTAATCCACTTAAACTAGCTACTAAAGTTGCTTAACGATAAATGGCAGCGAACCAGCATTGCCGCCAAACGTACGGATTTTCCTGAAGTTAAAATCCTTCAGTCACGCCCGAATTCTTACTCCATTCCATATCCTTTCGTTCGTGCAATCTCCGCAGTCATAAAACGTAGTATCAACGTCGCACTTGTTGCCAGAGAAGGCCCGGCGGTGTCGCTCGGTTCCTCGATGTGTTGATCTGCTCCGGAGAGGCGATGTCATAGAGACGGCAGCAGGGACGGTAAAAGACTCTTTTCTACGCTGAGTCTCAAGTAACGCGTCGCGAATGCACTTATAAAATACTGTTAAACTATCAAAGTTTTATTTGTAATGGGAGATATTTCAGGGCGTCACAACGGTGAACTAGATTTTTTATTGCATTCACTTGCAAAACGCCTTTCAGAGAATTGGGGTTATCAGGTAATTACACTGAACGATGTTCTTGTGCATTGTGCAATCAACATTTGCTGTATCAACACGGGCGTACTTCAGTGCCTCTTTAAATACACTGCATAAAGTTAATGTAATTTTCCATGAAACTTGTCCTAATTCTTTTCGGCGTGAATTTTATGTTCTTCTTCGCAAGACAACTCTGAACTAAGCAAACGTGAGATTATTTGCGTAATTTTTTATAATAACCTCAATTATCTTTCAATTATCCTCAATTATAATAACCTCAATCAATTATATCTTTTTTACTTTAAATGTTTTCTTCTTTTAAATAATTTTAATTTATATCGTTTGGCATTTTAGTCATTCAAGGTTCTGAATGGTACATTCGATTAAATTATATTTTTTTGTAATTCTTGGAAGGTCCTTTAGTTTTTTAGGTAGATATTTATATTATATCAATTTTTATTACAATTGTTTTACATTTCTTGAATAAAAAAATAAAAATGATTAAATTATAATTTATACTGTGTGTTATCTCTTCGTATATGACAATAACTTTGAAGATTTTCTCTTTAACTTTACATCTTTCAGAACTCTTCCCTAAAACATCACACTCTTCTCTCTCATACCACAGCATAACTTTGAACTTTTTAGACGACAAATAAATAACTAAATAAATAAAAAAATAAATACATAAATCATATAAATTGTTATGAAAATAGAAACTGCTATTCAATATTAATGTTAAGGGAGGTATACGAGGACGGGAGGGTAAGAGGAAAATTAAAGACGCTGTACATTTTCTAAAAAGCTGTTACAGAAGTATTATCGCTATATGATAAAACAAATAAAACCTGCAAATATAAGATAATATTTCTTCTAGTAAGTCTTGCTTGTACCTTACGTTTCCAGGAAGATCGAACAGTGGAAATACCTGTATGGTTACTGCTAGCGGACTCCACTTCCAGAGCCTATTAGAAAAATTAAGAAACTGGGTCAGAAGAAATACGGACCAAATATTGTAATAGTAAAGCTTTTCAAGGTATGTCCATCTCCAGAAAAGAATATTTTACTCATTCCTTTACAAAGTTTTGACTAGAAATTCTAAGCCAGAGGAAACGTGTCAAGTTTATGGTGGAATGATCAAATGTTACTTCTGGAGACGAATCAGACCTAGTGGCCTAATTCATGCTGTAAAATATACAGTGTATATAAAGATGTCTCGGCAAGCCTAAATATACTTGTTTATTCACAACTCGTTTCATTGCGCTCTCTTGAAGCCAGTGTTAGCAATACAGGAGAAAGTGCGCAAACATATTCTTTCCATATTTGGATTGATGAGTGAGTCCGGACGCTTCAACAACTAAGAACATTAGTCTCGTAAGTTAAGAGCATGTTTATCGATGGAGGTGACAGTGGTCTTGTCCTGAGGGATGCTGATATTCGGCACCGACCTATCCGCCGACCTACGGGTTTCTCCTCAACCAGGTATCTCCCATTAGCAAGGCACAACCCCAGCCATGACAAGGTCTAAGGTTACGACTGATCTACCGGCATGGGATCAACACCAGGCGAATGCCGGAGCAGTACCCTACCAAACGGGCCACGGACCGCACGCGATCTGTCCTTCCTCTTCTTGTCCTATCCTCTCCCTTTACACACACACACTTACACTAACATGCACTACACTACCATATTCTGGGAGACCGGTCGGGAGCTTAGAGCTTGTCCCGGCTGGGGCGGTGCCCCGCTGGTGGGAGAGTCCTGGTTAGTGGGAAACCCCACCAGCCGACGGTAGGTCGGCGCCGGATCTCGCCATCCAGCGGGGGAAGATCACCGCCATCTCCCGCGGGAGAAACACGCACTACACTAACGGTAATAATGACCAAAGCAGTTGACGCGCCCGGAAACACGAAAAAATCAATCAATCTACCGGCATGTGTGGTAGTGTAGTGCATGTTAGTGTGAGTGCGAGTGTAAGGGGTGAGGGTAGAACAAGGAAAAGGAAAGAAAGATCCCGCGCGATCCGTGACCCGTTTGTTAGGCTACTGCCCCAGCATTCGAACCCGAAGACCTCCCGGTTAGAGGCACTGCACTGACATCAGTTGATGCCCAGAGCGACCTAAGCCGGTGCATATTTGGAGATTTGGTGGCAAGTGATCCATCCTGCCTAATGCAGTTGAGCCTATCTCGTGCGAGGGCGCAGGGCGCCGGGCGAAGGGCGGTGTGGGCGTGGGCGTGGAGCGCGAGTGGGCGTCTGAAGGGCGATGCAGCAGCGCGAGGATGCTCCGGAAATTGGTTTCCCAGCGGCGTTGTTTGCTCGCCCCGCTTCGCTCCGCCACGCCCCGCCCCTTCGCGCGAACCGTCTGCAAGCGCGCCCACGCCGCCGCCGCCGCATGCTGCATTTCCGCTTGTCCCGATTCCGTTCTCGTCCCACGCTCCCCACTTGTCCCGTTTTTCTTTCCCTTCTCTTAGTTCATTTTCACCCCTCTACCCATGCACCAGCCCTCTTCTCAAGCGCCCGTCTTTCTCCCACCCATGCCCACGGCATCGTCTTCCTCCCTGCCTTTCTACCTACACATATCCCAAAACCCACTCTGTCCTCTCTCAGAACTCTCTTACATTTCACCCCCTTCCCACTCCACCATCTCCTTCTCCCTTCCCACTCTACCCTCCCACCTTCCCACTCTACCCTCTCTCCTTCCCACTTTACTTTCTCTCCTTCCCACTCTACCCTTCCTCCTTCCCACTCTACCCTCCCTCCTTCCCGCTCTACCCTCCCTCCTTCCCACTCCACCTTCTCCCCATCCCACTCCTGTTCCAACTCTTTTCTCTTATTGGCATCTCTCTTCGAGTTGCAACTCGTAAATTCATAATTTATAAGGAAGGTAATAATAATTGTTACACTAATTTTTGCTTAACAAGATGCAAGACCCATTTGAATCAACAACTTTTCAAATTAAAGTGCATTAAATAAAATTTCCCATTCACTGAATCTTCGTATAATTCCGTGTAATTTGTGTGTTATCTTCGTGTAATTTTTCCGTTAAATGTTTTCTCCCAGAATGGTATTTCAACACATTTATTTCGATAAAAACTAGAATTAGTTACACTCCTAATTCACTCTCTAAAAATTGACGGCTGTGACAAAAGACAAGAAACCAGAAAATTCAAACGGTTTATACTTTATTAAATTTTAATAAAATCCAGAAATAACAAAATAATGTAATTTCTTCTTCAAGTCTAAGGTCGGAAAAAATTAGAAATAACCAATCAGCAATATCTGGTTGAAAGATGCGAGGATGACAACAGTCATGCTGTTTGCAACACGTCAAATATCTGGCTTTCCCTGTGTGAAGAAATGTAGAACGTGGCACGTTACAGGAGCTTATGAAATATTCATTTAATTCCTAACAACGCGTGCACAAGTAGCGAATTCATTAGCATAATTTCTTGTACATCATCAAACATTCAAATTTCACGACAGAATTAGTACAATGATTATACCCGCAAGCAATAATTTTTGGCCTGTGGGTGAATATGCATCATAATAATTTAACTCTTGCATCTTCCATGCAAATTTCAATGTACTGAAAACTTCCCAATCTAAAGTTCCCCTACAAACATCGGCAGCCGCGGATGTTATGGGAACATAACAATCTGGGAGTGCCAATAAGGGGAATCGTGCTCTGATTTTCTCCAGTTGCTGCGACTTATACGGTCACTTCCGGACAAATGATAGAGCATTTGGACCAATGATAGACCTTACACCACGAGCGCAATTTTCCATTAGTAATCATTTTCCCCAGCCATACTTGTAACTAGACGCGTTGCATCTCATAATTTGACGCAATATTGGGAACGGTTACTTGAAAATTTTGAAAATGGGATTCAAAGTCCCCCTTAAAATTAAAATATAGTTTTCAAATTCAAGGGGGCAGCGACATCAGCCAGACCAATAAGGTAATATCGACTTTGGAAAATATTAAATGAACGGTTTAAGTGCTAGTTGACTAGATCATAGACGGTCAGACAGACAGTTTTGCCGTCTGTCTGTATCAAGGATCTACAAAACAGATTCTGACGATACAACGTATTAGAGGAGGTAATTTATTAGACAGGAACAAGATTTATCCACTTTTTCGTTATCAGGGCACGACAATAAGAGTTTCTATGTCAAAAATTCGCCGTTTCCGGTGCACGATTACAATCCTTTCTGTTCCTACAAAAGTAAAGGCGAGAAAGTAAAAAGGGAGCGTATTTTGGGATTATCGGATGCGTCAACAAATGCAGTTGGGAGCACATCGTTTCCGACATCGTTTGAGTCTGTCGATGTCACTACTTGGTTGGAAATCCTTAACATCGGTTGCTAAGATCAGTCGCTTGATTGGTCATCGTTGTACGGGCGAGACGAGTGGTATAACTGATTCAGACTGTTTACCTTCAGTACACTGAGATCCTTATGGCATCTGTGGTGGACAAACCGGGTTTTACCGAATTTCTCCCGTTTTCCAGGCCTCTCATTCCTCTACTGAAGCATCATTATTTACATCTTATCGAAATCACAACCATCTAATTATCAAAATCATTCTCCACACGAGGTATGGCTAAAAATCTGAGGAACTGATGCAACAACCCTATCGGTCATCACAAGGCCAACGCTCATATTTGGTGCCGGGAGGTTCCTTTCCATTCCCATCATCGTACACGTTTCATGCACTTCAAATACACACTTTGAAAAAAATTGCTTGAAGAACAATACACTATGGTACAAGCAACAGTTAGTGAAAAACGGCCCACATAATTATTGAGAATGCTGTAGTAAAATGGATGGTAATTACATAACTGCACTCACAATCCACTTAATCAGGAATCAGTTCATTTTCATATTTCCATTTTTATGCACATCTAATACAATGTTCATTTATTTGTTCGTATTTTATGCGCTGCCGTTCCGTACTTCCGATTGAGATAAATCTTTGTCAACTTATTGCTTGCACGTTCTCGAAGAATTTAAGTATAGTACAATGGGAATGTGCGTATTACTGTCGCACTTACACGCTCATTGATGATTTTATGGGTTTATGCTGACTCAAGCGCCCCTGAACAGAAGCTCTACGCAACCCACCTCATCGTGAAGTATTAAGCGCGTCTTCGCTGCGCATTCTACTCCTGCGATCGTGAAACATCGGCCGGAATTATTACTTGAACGTTATCTCAGAGAAATAAATGAAATCTCTATAACAGTGGCATAGTGAATGCACGCCCAAACTTGAAGGAGAACGTTTTACCAATAGGATACTTGACAACCCTGTCTAAACTAAGACATAGAACAAACCCATACTCGCCAGAAAGTCTTTCATCTATTAAAATGTTTGCAGAGCTTAAAACGTGCTTAACAATCACGTGACCGGTAGCGTGTGAAGTGTAATACATTGCAATAGCGAAGTATTGCCGAGTCCAATAGTACATTATCATTTTATTGCATCATGCATGGAGCGACAACGGCGCCACATTTTCAGTCAAATAATAACTTCTTTCCTCTATACAACGATACACAAATAAGCCGTGCAGGTTTTTATCCTACGGTCCGATTTTAAGCAGTTTTCGCTTCAGAGACCGTGCTCTCCGTGCTGCAACCGTGAGTAGTGATGGCAAATTTTACCCAAACATCGATACATCGATGTTCCGATACATCGCTAGAGGGTTTTCGATGTCGAAGAAAACATCGACGAAAAAACATCGATGTCTAAAACATGGATGTTTTAATTACAGACTAATAAACATGCTATTTTCCTACCCATTTTTAATTACAGTACGTAAAAGGGATGTATTTTATTATTTGGTTACCAGCATATCAGTAGTATGTTAATAACCATTGTTATCGAATGTCAAGAATAAAAATAACAATAAAGAACACCGTGTTTTGCTACTTTACCTTTTAGTCACTTCCATTCATAGACCATCGCAGTAAAGCCACGTAAAATCCCCTCAGATTGCACAGGCGAAATGCGCTGCGTGATAAAGAGAATGACGAAAAACAATGATATTGCTGTGGATTGTTGCTACTCTACAACGTGACTAAATCCAATTATTTAAAAAAATTAAATTTTAAAATTAAAAATTAAAAAAAAATCGATGTTTTTGCAACAAAATATCGATGTGAAGAAAACACCGAAAGCAAAATATCGATGTTAATATATCGATGTTTCTGGTGGAAAACATCAATGTTTTAAAAACATGGATGTTTTTGGCCATCCCTAACCGTGAGGCAGTCCCTTTAAAAGCGTGTCTGGCGGGCTCGCAGAAGCAGCGCTTCGCGGAAAGAGAGAGGGGGGGGCGGACCGCGTGGGCGACGTTCTCTTCCAGGAAGCGCGCGGTCTGGCGCCCAAGGCGATGGCTGCAGCGACGCGCTCTGCGCTCGGGCTTTGTCCTTGGCCTCACGGCGCGGGGCGGGGAACATTGGATACTACCGAGAACGGGAACAACGCGTGTGTACGTTGCTACGAAGGGGGGTTGTTGTAGTTTGTGAACAGCGTGAAGCGCTGGATCGTATTCGACGCGAGTCCACCTACTGTGGTTTGGTTTGGTTTTTTCGTGTTTCCGGGCGCGTCAACTGCTTTGGTCATTAGTCCCGTTAGTGTAGTGCATGTTTTCCTCGGGATATGGTGGTGATCTTCCCCCGCTGGATGGCGAGATCCGGTGCCGACCTACTGTCGGCTAGTGGGGTTTTCCGCTAACCAGGACTCTCCCACCAGCGGGGCACCGCCCCTGCGGGGACAAGCTCTAAGCTCCCGACCGGTCTCCCGGAATATGTGGTAGTATGGTGCATGTTAGTGTAAGTGTGTGTGTGTGTAAGTAAGGGGACAAGGAAGAGGAAGGAAAGATCGCGCGCGGTCCGTCGCCCGTTTTTTTGGGTACTGCTCCGGCATTCGCCTGGTGTTGATCGGAGACACCACGGAAAACTACCAATCAGAGCAGCCGGCCGCTGGAATTCTCCTCCAGACAGCGACTGAATTCGACCTAGTGTGTCGAAAATCCTGCCGCCGTCAGGACTCGAACCTAGGACCTCCCGGTCAGAGGCGCTGCAGTGGCATCAGTTGATGCACTGAGCTACCGCTCCCGGTCCCACCTACTGTGGAAACGCGCGAACCCTGACGTTAGGATGTAGAGACACTCATAAATCGGAAAACGATACTTCACCAGAATAGTGTGGTGGCATCACGTGAGGTATATTGTAGGGTGGCCAAGAGTACTGCAACCTCTCTATTCCCATGATGCAACACAGCGGAGAGCTTTAGTCGTTCAAATGCGAGTCGAGATGTGATCGCAGATTCTCGGCTGTGCGGTGGAGGCTTCAGCATAGGCACAGTTGTCAACCTTTTGGCCGTCAAATCGCGGTGTTTCTAAGGGCAACATGCCTAGGATGCAGTGTCTTTCGGGGAGCCAAAAAGTAACTGACTCCGGCCGCGGAAGTCTTGGTTTACAAGAAGATATGACTAAGTTTGCTATAACATTCCTTATACTACTACTCTCAAAACGATAATGTCCGAAACACTTAACTCAAATAATACGTCACGTGTTTGTCTCCAACGTTTGCCAAATTGCACGCGGTTGTCTCCAAATTGCTTCACGATTCTCTTTCAAAATATCTCTTTTGGTATCTTCCCACCTCCGGATTCGCCAGATTTTCTCGGAGACCTTGAATAATTCGTATCTTACGAACGTATCAGACGATCATATCGTCTTTAAATTTCTCTCTTGTGATGGCTGATAAACAAGAGGGCGTTGCCGTATTGAATGGCTACTGCGCCCTACGGGGAAGCTTTGTTCTTTCCCGCGCACTGCTCCGTTATATCTCATTGTGAATTCCGAGAGGGGAAAGATGGTTGGTTGGTTGGTTGTTCGTGATTCCGGGCACGTCAACAGCTTAGGTCGTTAGTCCCGTAAGTGCAGTGCATGATTTTTCTTCGGAAGATGGCGGTTATCGTCCCCGCTGGATGACGAGATCCAGCGCCGACCTACCGTCGGCTAGCGGGGTTTCCCCTTCACAAGGACTCTCCCACCAGCGGGGCACCGCCCCAGCCCAGACAAGCGATAAGTTCTCAGGGAAACTATGGTACGACAAATTTCTGAATTATCAGTGCTAATAACTGTTCTTCGAGTTATTGTTTTTTTTTGGGGGGGGAAATTGATTTTTGATCAGCATTCCTGAGGGCTTTGCACATTCCTTCTTTCTTGGATTCAGGTCAGGTCTGATGAACATATGTGGTAACGCTATCGTTACCAGTCTGTCTTGGTAGAAGACGAGGCAGCGATATCTGTACACCGCAGTCTAGAGGGAAAAGAAACCAATTGTTTAAGCTCCTCCACTGCAAAGCTGAGCTAAATTTCAATAATTTTTATGTTTATGATACATGCTGAATTTCGCATTCTGCGTTCGCACACAATTTTTTTAGTATTTTTATTATGTTTTTGATTCAAAGGACTATCAAAAAATTGAACGGATTTGTTTCTTTTCATTCGTTTTCCCCCCTTCAGACAACACTAACATAAATATGTAAAAACTTCGGAATTCTTGAATATTTCAGGTATCCCAAGGGATAAGAAAAGTTGTTCAGGGTTAAAAAAGGAAAAGGTTTGTAATCCGGCTTACATCTGAACGTGATTTCGACCACGAGGATTTTCCGAATATCCTGGATATCTCTTGCAATAGGACTATCGCTAAACCTCTTATGAAAATGCATGAAAGTATAGGTTCATTCAAATAAAAAACTTGCACATTCCGGCAGCCCTTCCATTCCAGAAGTTTCCACGCGAAGAAAGGCTCGAACGAGTCCTCCATATGAATTTCATTTGCCAATGTGAAGTCATCGGAGAAATGTCGATGTACATTCAGTTGTAAAAGCAAACGTACTATGTCTAAATGATAATCGTTTAGTAGTGAATAAACAAAATCGACGAGAAAATCGAAAAGATAAGACACTGCGTGTCAGTGCTACGTTCATTACTCAAAGGGCTGTTTTGTACATTTTATTACAGAACATGTGTATCACTGATTCCTTTTTAACAGAAATACAACTTCTTATTTTATTTATTATTTATTATTATTTTATTTAACTCTTTCGTTTCTTGAATAAGATAAGACATTCATTACTTTCAATTTGAATTAAATCTTTTCAGAATATCAATTATAAAGTACTTTAGTTTTATACTAAAAGATAGAAGTTTATCATAAAAACTCAGCGATGTACTCAAAAGTTATGAGAGATGAAGTTACAGTTTGTTATTTTAAATTTAGTTTTAAATCTTAAATATCTAAAATCTTTAATCTTAAAAATCGTTAAAAAACAAAACGCAACACAAAAAAACTATCATTTTGTTTAGTACTTTCTAATGTATTTTTTTATTTATTTCTTTAATTATACCACGGCACGGAAAGTAATGAGGTCACTTAGGCAAGGTTAGGTTTGATTTCTAAATTTAATTTACAGAACTAACACTCAGGAAAAACAACACATTTGTATTCGCCTTCATTAGAACATTACTTGCACCTGTTCCTCGTGCACTTCACCCGCACTCACCACTTGCTCTACCTGGGTTTCCCAGTGCCGCTTTATCTGCACAGTAATCTGAAACCTCAGTAAATACTGCCGAAATGAGCATTTTGTCTACAAATCATCAAATATATACTCGAAAAAATCACTAACGGTTGATGATTACTACATAATTACGTAAATTTTATTACATCATTTCATAATTTTTTATTCAAACGCATTAACACTTGGAACGATATTCTAAATTTCTTGGGTTCAAATTCAATCAAAACAATGAAGTTTTAAAACAACAAACTCTTCTTACACCTATTTTTGGAGGGGCCGCAAATATGGTTGGTCTACGTTACAGATCTGCTGCGCGTTAAAGAATATTAAGTGTAAATAGCACCCCAAATCATAATCAAAATAACTTAGTCCCAAATTAGAGTCAAAGCAGATGTTTTCTCGCAAAATTTTAAATGACGAAAAGCAAGAAAGTTGGCATTGTACACCAGTGATTTGAGTAACTGATCAACAGAGGTGCCGGAGAGTTTCCAATGAGAGCAACGTAACCAAGCTCGTTATATCTCCAATGGGAAGCGATTTCTGACCTCAAAACACCACAAATTGAACAAATACATATGCAACAATAACTGTGAATTGTGTCCGCTTAAAGACGAATTTCATAACACTATGCACCTCTGCAAGCGACCCAGTAGATTTTTCGACACCTGCGCGCCAGCCGCACCCGCGCTCGATTCACGGCCTCGTTTTGGTAGCTGGGACGGGGAGGGATTAGGGGGACAAAACAGAGCGGAGGGGCGGAGGAGAATGGAGGGGACTGACGAGGATGGGGAGGTGAGGAGGATGGAGGGTGGATGAGTAGGGCGGAAGGGGTCGCATGGGGTGGGGGAGAAGCAAAGGGTAGGGAGGAAGGGACGGAGGGGGCTCCGAAGTGTGGTGAAGGGGGTGAGAAGAGGTGGGGGTAATGGCGAAGAGGGGGCACGGGGCGGTGCGTGAGAAACGTGGTAGAGCGGAGCGGGGCGAGGGGCGTGTGGGCGGGGTGGGGCGTGTGTGGGGCGTGTGTGGGCGGGGTGGGGCGGGTGTGGGCGGGGTGGGGCGGGACGGGGCAGACGGGACCGGAGAGGGACAGAGCGGAACGGAGCGGGTCGGGGCGGAGAAGGACGGGGTGGAGAAAGACGGGGCGATGCAGGACGGGGCGGGGAGGAGCCTGACGGAGCGGATCGAGGCGGAGGATGGCGAGACAGAGCAGACCGGAGCGCGGCGGACTGGGGTGGAGAAGAACGGGGCAGTGCAGGCGCGGTCTGGAGAGGAGCGAAGGATGGGGCGGAGTGGAGCGGAGCGGGGCGGAGTGGAGCGGAGCGGGGCGGAGTGGAGCGGGGAGAGGCGGAGTGGAGCGGAGCGGGACCCGGATCGGGGCGGAGCGGGTCGGAGTGGAGCGGGGCGGAGTGGAGCGGAGCGGGAGGCGAGGTGGAGAGCAGAGCAGGGCAGAGTGGAGCAGGCAGGGCAGGTGAGCAGGCAGGGTGGAAATTAAGGAGCTTGGAGGCAGGCACAGGTAGGCAGGCAAAGGTGAGATGGAAGCAGGCAGGAAGCGATGAGGCAGGAGGCTTTGGGGCAGAGTGCGGGAAGCTTAGAGCAAGAGACTAAATCGACAGAGCCTGGGGGCAGGCTGGAAAGCGGAGGCTTGAAGGGCCCAGGAGCAGGCAGGCGAGCAGAGGAGGCACGGAGTGGAGCGGGCTGGGGCGGAGGTGGAGCTGGGCGGGGCGGAAGTGGAGCGGGCGGGAGCGGGTGGAGCGGAGCGGGGCGGAGGTGGAGCGGGGAGAGGCGGAGTGGAGCGGAGCGGGGCGGAGTGGAGCGGAGCGGGGCGGATCGGGGCGGGGCGGGTCGGAGTGGAGCGGGGCGGAGTGGAGCGGAGCGGAGTGGAGCGGGGTGGAGCAGGGCGTGGCGGGGCGCGTCGGACCGAAGAGTGGCAGAGTGGACGGGATGCAACGGGGTGGAGCCGAGCGGTGCGCACAGAGCGTGGAGTAACACAACGGGTGGGAGGAGTGGGGGGAGGGAAGGTCGCAGCAGAGGAGGGGAGGAACCGGGCCAACGCAGTGCCGTAGCGTGGCGACGAAGCAACGCCGGGCCGCTCAAATTGAATATCCTCCGTATGCAAATGCCTGCTGCCTTGATTACGCCGCCGCCACTGTTCCCCGCCCTCGCTTCGCCCTCACGTCAGCCTCGCCCTCGCGTGCAGCCCCAGCGCAGGAATCCTCTGCCCTCGCAAGAGTGCACAGCGCCTCAAATGCTTCATCATATTCATAAAATTATGTGCAGAAAAGAGGGAAGTAGTTATTGATTGATTGATTGTTAGTGATTCCTGGCAAGTCAACTACTATGGTCATCAGTCCCGAAAGTGTCATGGGTGTTTTTGCTCGGGTGGTGGCGGTGGTCTTTCCTCGCTGGATGGCCAGATCCGACCCCGACCTACCTTCGACTAGGGTTTTTTTACCCCAATCAGGTATCTCGAAACAGCGGGGTAGCGCCCCAGCCGGCACACGTTCTAAGTTCCCGACCGGCCTCCCGGCAAGGAAGGACAGGCAAGGAAGGGCAAGGAAGAGGAAGGAAAGATCGCGCGCGGTCCGTGGACTGTTTGTTTGGATACTGCTCCGGTATTATCCCCGTGCTGATGGAAGAAACCACGGAAAACTACCGATCAGAGCAGCCGGCTGCTAGAATTCTCCTCCAGACAGCGACTCAATTCGACCTAGCTAAAAGCTAGTGTCGAAAATCCTGCTGCCGTCAGGACTCGAACCTAGGAAATCCTGCCACCGTCGGGCGTGGAAACCTAGGACCCGCAGGGACGACGCAACGAGGCGCTGCAGTGACAGTTGATGCACTGAGCCACCGCTCCCGGTATGTAGTTATTGGAATGTTCACTTTTAGAAGTTGAAATAATGGAATATTACCATAGCAAGGGTCTACTTCAGTCACAAGGTGTTTGTTCCAATATTATAAGTACGTGCTTCATATTTGGAACCCTTGCATGAGTGTTTTGACAATGTGATTGTGACATGGTTGGCTTCTTTTATCATTACGTGCCCCATTAAAATCATCAGCCCGTTTATCTTTCATTTCACCACATGACAATCTATACATTGTAAGGCATGGGAAACCACTACTCCAATGACTAACAACTACTCCAATGACCTGGGGGAAAGGGGATCGCATAATGGCGGAACCCTCCACCCTCGCCGACGCTTGACGCCTTTTTGTCCCCTTCTCTCTTTCGTCCTTAAAATAATGATTAATAGTTATTGCTTGAACAGAAATAACAATTCAGATCAGTTCATTGTTTTATTGTTGACTCAATTTTAAAAAAATTAAATAAATATTAAAAAAATAAGTTAATATATATTTAGCAACATGATTACTTACGAACAGAATATAGCAAGTACGCAGGGAAAAAGCGCAGAGAGCCCTTAACGCCTTCCTTTCATTTTTTAAAATTTTTTTTTACTTTCCTACTCCGTTTATTACATAGTAATTTGAGCATAAATAGACAATTTTACAGTCTTAAACGAAATCCCTTCTATTCGTATCTATCAAAATATCCATTGATAACCGCGATCCGTATTGTATGGGCGACCCGTATTACACGGGCGACTCATATTTTACGGGTATCCAAATTATACGAGCATCCTTATGAAACGGGTATCCGTATGATTGCGGTTGGGTTGGAGCCTATTTTTTCTAAAAAGGACGGACGGGTTGAAGAACCTGCGGGTATTCAGAACTCTATACGGCAACGATGGTTTAGGTGGCAACGACACGCTGTGCCCCCTGCAAATGAGAACGTGGTCGGAAGACAAATAGGTGCGATTGGCAGTGGAGGAAACAGCAGAAAAGGTGACTGCAGAGGTAAAGGTAAGGAATTAGACGGACGAGGATAAGGAAAAGGCGGAGGCGAAGGTAAAGAGAGAGGCAGAGGAAACGACCAAGAGAAGGAAGGCGAAGGTAAGAACGACGAGAAAGACGAAAGAACAAATGAAATAAAAGATAAAGGAAAAAGAGGAAAACTTAAGGAAAGATAAAAGGAAAGACAATGAAATTGGGGAAAGTTAAAGAAAAAGACGAAGAAATAGAAGAAATAAATGAGAAAATTCGCAGGAAAAATTGAAGGAATACAAGGTGCAGGTAAAGTCTAAATAAATTTGAAAAGAATGGAAAACCCCAAGAAACATAAAAGGAAAAATGTAGGCGAGGAAGAAGGTAGGAAGACGCGAGTAAAGGGACGGGGGAGAGTGGTTCGTGGGGAAAGCGGTGGGAGAGGCAAGGCGCCCGAAGAGCAGGGCGCGCAGACGGGCAAGTGGACGCTGCTCTCACCTGCTAACAAGCCACACGATCGGACGCAACCAGCCGGGCAGGCAGACAGGCGCGGCGAGGGCGCTCGCATTACAACCGAGGTGGGCGGAGGCGGTGGGGAGGGCGGAGATGAAGGCCGCAAGGGTATAAGTTGCGTGAGAGGACACGGAGTGAGCAGTGGTGGTGGAGAGACGAGGCTGCGGGTAGGACGACGAGAACAGGAAGAAAGTGAAGGTGCTGAGGCGGACGCTCGAGAATTGCAAGCGGGGAAGGGTCGAGGACAAGGAACAGTAGGTAGTGGGAGCGCCGGTAGGGGGAGGGAGCCATGGCGTTGGAAGGTTGATACAGGAGGGTTGGAGACCCCGGGGTCGAAGGGGAGGGGCTGAGGAGGCCGCTGGGAGAACTGTGGTTGCAGGAGCGACTGGATAGCGGCGGTGGGTGCGATTGGTTGGGCAGGGGCGCCAGGGATGGCAAGGGCAGCGAGGCATCAGAGGCGGCTGAGCGGCGGGTTGGCGGAGGTGGAGGGGGCGGAGGTGGAGGGGGCGGTGGTGGAGGAGGCCGTGGGGTGGAGGGGGCGGTGGGGTGGAGGGGGCGGTGGGGTGGGAGGGGGCGGTGGGGTGGAGGGGGCAGGTGTGGTGGAGGAGGCCGTGGGGTGGAGGGGGCGGTGGGGTGGAGGGGCGGTGGGGTGGAGGGGCGTGTGGAGTGGGGCGGTGGGGTGGAGGGGCGGTGGGGTGGAGGGGTGGTGGGGTGGAGGGGGCGGTGGGGTGGAGGGGGGCGGTGGGGTGGAGGGGGCGGTGGGGTGGAGGGGCGGTGGGAGGGGCGGTGGAGGGTGGCGGCGTGGGCGAAGGGAGGCGCGGTGGGGCGGCGGAGGTATGGAGTTGGCGAGGAGACGGTGGGGCGGGGCGGCGGGAGCGGCGTGGGGCGGGGCGGCGTGGAGGCGGGGGCGGCGTGGGGGCGGGGGCGGCACGGGCGGCGGGGGTGGCGGGGTGGTGCGGCGGGGGCAGTGGGGTCGGCGGAGGAGACGGGGCGGCGGGGGTGTAGGGGGTTGCCGGGGGTGTAAGGGGTGGCGGGGCGGAGGAGGCGGTGGGGCGACGGAGGTATTGGAGTTGGCGAGGGAGACGGTGGGGCGCGGGGGCGTGAGGGCGTGGGGACGGGTGCGGAGGGGGCGGCGCGGGCGGTGGGGCGGCGGAGGTAGCGGGGACGTCGGGGGAGACGGGATGGCGGGGCGGCGGTGCATCGGGGGAGGTGGGGCGATGGAGGTAGCGGGTGGCGGGCAGCGGTGGCGGTGAGGCCGCGGGGGCGGTGGGGGCTGCGGGGACGGGGCGGCGGTTACGAGAACGCAGTGGGAGGCGCGGATGTGATGGTGGGATGCCAGGCAGATGGAGCGGAATCGACAGGGAGGCGAAGGCGAAAGACGCGGACGGGGCGCTGGAGAATGTCCGGCGCAGGCGGCTAAGAGGGAGAGAGGGCGCGGAGAGGCGTGGGCGGGGCGCCGGGATGGAGAAGCGCTGTAGTGGCTGAGCGCTGCCACCTGCACCTTCTCGCGCCTGCTCCTTCTTCCGCTGATTTGGTGCCTGAGGAGCCTCGCGGGAGGCGACACACGAATCACCTGCCACCTGGGAGCTAATGAAGGTGTAACATAATTACGGGGAAGAAAACTAATTCCATGACTGATACTATAGAATGAAGACGGCAGTATCATTTACATAGCAATCCTTGCATTTTCATTAAAAATAAAGTTATGTAAAATAATGACCGCGAGTTTGCACTTTAATTTTGAAATTCCTTGAGATATTTTTAAATCTAAAATTTAAAGAGATGTATAATGGTATTGATGTGCAATAAATTCTCGGCATCCAGCACGGGCAGTTCAAGCATTCCGCTCCATACGTTGATCGCCTTTATTAGGACACGGGTGCATCACTAGGAACAGCCTTGTACATATTGCACAACGAACACAGTTCCCGCACTGACCTGCAACTACGAATATGTGTCTCCAAGAAAATCATGAACAGAGGTATTTCATTTGTTTTATCTGCCTTATTACTCATGTGTTCGCCAGACGGGTAGAAAACACAGAATCAGAAAATGTTTATAGGGAGCGTTTTAAACAAAATAAAGAAAACTTAATTTCAATTACTTATAACTATAATAACTAATTTGTATGATAGTATCTATTAAATGTATACATTACTTCTAATTTACAAAACAATCGAAAATCAAATATTGCAACGATACTTTGAAGTCCTTTTTCCAATACATCTTATTTCTATGACAGTTTGAATTAAACTGAAATCATTTTTAATATATCATATTTTAAAATCCTTCATTGTTAATGCTTGAAAATAAATCCACAAATAATACATAATTTTTAACAAATTTATAATTTTATATTATTTATCTTGGCCTCAATTCCTGTATTATGTTGGATTATATCTTGTGTAGATTCATAAAAACGAGACAAATTTTTAAATCATCAACGTTTTAGATTTTATTAAGCTCTCATCTCCACAACTTCTTAAAAATGTATTTTTAATCATAACATAACGATTCAAGAAATTGTAGTGATAAAGGCTTAATAAAATCCAAAACCGTTACAATTTAAAGAATGTTTTTTTATGACCCGAGCTCGAAATATAGTACAAATAATACCTAGTACAATACATTGTACCCAATACAAATAATAATTGTAAAAAAAGTTAGTTTCACACCAAGCGCATTATAATGAACGAGTGGCGACAAAATGGTTGAGGGCCTTTGGCCCGATAGATTCCGACGTTCGAGATCATGAAAAGACTTGTCAGGTTTGCCTCTTCATTTTTCCCTCCCATAATTCCCTTTAATAATGCCCTCTCATAATGTCACTCATAAGAGATCATGCGACATCAGTCAACTGTTTTCATATTTCCCTCGTAACCACGAACCTCTCGACCCAGATAAGTTATGAAGAGTATCGTATATCGAGCTCCCAAAGGAAGGCAATAACATGCAATAACGTATCAGCAAAAAATAAAAATAAAAATATTTTTCAACCTGCACATTTGAATGGAGGCAATGCATTTCCCCCGAAGAGCCCCTATCCTGGGCAGATTGGAAAGAGCTAAATTGTCTCTTCTCGCGGCCCTTCATACGTGCATCAAGCACGGTGGGGCACCTTCAGACACAGCATCAGGTACACCCACGATGAAAAGACATAGGTGAACTATTGCGCAGCCTATCCGGTTTTAGCCAATGAGCTTCGAGCACCAGTTTGCGTCACAGTATTAGTGGGATTTTTAAATTCAATCAGATAGGAAAATTATCACTTGTTACAAGTCATAGAAAGAGATTTATTAAGCATTTAAAACAAATTTGCATCTTTTATTTCAACTACACATTCATCACGTTATTTTTGGCGGCCACTGTTGAAAATTGTATTCTTGGTTGTCCGGGATAAGTCGCGCCTTGGTCGATGGAGCTGACGTTTCGGCCATCTTGTTGTGGCCTTCTCCACAGCTATACTGGAGACCACAATAAGATGGCCGAAACGTCACCTCAACCGACTTGACGCGGCTCATCCTAGACAACCAAGAATACAATGACACCATCCGCGAAAGCCTACGAAAACATCTTACGAACCTCTTCGGGGAGCGTAACTTTAAAAGTATCAGACAGCAGTATAGCTCTAAAGAAGGCCACAACAAGATGGCCGAAACGTCAGCTCCATCCACCAAAACGCGGCTTATCCCGTACAGTCAAGAATTCAATAACTCCAGCCGCGGAATCCTACGAATCCACTGTCGAAAATTGTCATTGTATGCCACTTTCAAAATGTTTCTCAAAATTCCTTCTCGCTTACCATATAGCATGGCGGTCAGCATCTGGACTGGTTTTTCAAACGCAGTGTCCGTGTTTCGTGACGTATCTGGTCCTGAGCAGAATGAGCTAAAATCGGTGCGGCGGACTTACTCGCCCATGTCTTTTCATCGTGGGTGCACCGAGCACACGGTACCGTGGCTGGCTGTCCCCGCTGCGAGCGGCCGCCGACTGGGTGGATGCGCCATCAGCTAATGTTGGTTGGTTGGTTGGTTCGTTAGTGTTTCCGGGCGTGTCAACAGCTTTGGTCATTATTTCAGTAAGTTTAGTGCATGTTTTTCCTCGGGAGATGGCGGTGATCTTCCCCCGCTGGAAGGGGAAATCCGGCGCCGACCTACCGTCGGCTAGTGGGGTTTCCCCCTAACCAGGACTCTCCCACCAGCGGGGCACCGCCCCAGCCGGGACAAACTCTAAGCTCCCTATCGATCTCCCTGAATATGTGGTGGGGTAGTGCATTTTAGTGTAAGTGTGTGTGTGTGTAAGGGGTGAGGATATGACAGGGAAGAGGAAGGAAAGATCGCGCAATGTCCGTGACCCGTTTGTTAAGGTACTGCTCCGATATTCGCCTGGTGTTGATCGGAGAAACTACGGAAAACTACCGATCAGAGCAGCCGGCCGCTAGAATTATCCTCCAGACAGCGACTGTATTCGACCTAGCTGAAAAGCTAGTGTCGAAAATCCTGTTACCGTCGGGTGTGGAAACCTAGGACCTCCCGGTCAAGAGGCGCTGCAGTGACATCAGTTGATACACTGAGCTACCGCTCCCGGTGCCATCTGCTAATGCACCGGGCGGCGCCGCGCCGGGGGTTGAAATATTGACGATTCTTCCCCGCCCCTTCCACACCCACACACCGTCTCCCCCACGCCTTCCCCCATTGCCGCGGCGCGCCGTTTTCACCGTCTAGTGCAGGGGTGTCCAACTTGTAAGTCCGCAAGAGCCACAACTAATATCAGTACATTATGAAACGGAGATGTAATGTTGGCTATTAATACACGAGTGTGATAATACGATAGAGCGAGAATCGTAAACTTCCCACAAGTGTATTAATATCTATTACATCGAGATTCAAATCTGACTTTTTCTGCGACTTTTATAAGTGAAACGTTTACATTGAATCGTTTTGTGGTAGTTTTCGTACAGGATTCAGCAAAGGCTACCTAGCGGACAGCTCCCTCCCTACCCTGCCACAAATGGCTTTGGTTTACCACTGAGCTATTCAAATACGATCAAAATGAAATCATGATCCAATTTATTTTAAATAATATTCCGCGTAAAAATACTAATAATAAAAGAAATTAAAACTTACTGACACAATATAATATTAAATGCAATCTGAATGTTCACAATCGTACGAAACTCACTAGAACGATTCTCAATGAATAATGAAGTGTCAATACTTGGTTTGTAAAACTTGTGATTGGTAAAGAACCTGTATCATAATAAAATCTGTATCATCATCTGTATCATTATGCAACGGGTTGTAGGCATCAAATGTCAGAATTATATAATGGGAGCAGAAGAAACGTTTAATACATTGCGGGACACATTTTCTGTTACTCGGACGATCCACATCAGACTTTCCCGCTTTGTTGTTCTGGACACTGTATACGGCTGGTGTCAAACAAGGGGGGGGGGGCTAAAATCATGCGTGATACCTGGCCGTACCATACATAACGCAGTGAATCACATTAAGATGATTATGAATTTCGGAATTTACTAGAAAAAATCCTTAAATCTAAACGTCACCTATTATTACATTAAAGGGGGTGTTGGCCCCAGTAGGTGCGTGAGCTACACGCACTACGTTCTCGCCCGACGTGGATGAAAAGGACTTTCGACTAATGACCTTTCGCGGGCCACAATAAATAGCAGCGCGGGCCGCTAGCTGGACAACCCCGGTCTAGTAGGAGACGGCTTCACGGGTTAATGTGCAAACACCGAGCGCGGATAACGGCAACAGCGCACCAGAAGACGTGCGGTATCATGAGAACAACGGCGGGCGTTATGCAAGGTACGATACATTCCTCTAGATGCGACGCAAACACGGACTGCCCTCTTGATGTTTTGTTACTGGTGGCTATTCAAAACGAGGAAGGAGAGAATACGAAACGTCCGCTGATGTTATTATTTTGGAATAGTAGAGCCGGGGAGGTTTGACAAAATTACTTTTTATTATTGTTACAATTTTAACTCTTCTAACAATAAACATCATTAAACTAACTGTACTTCTAAGCTACTTTGAATGATTTTTATTCGTTTTTTTTTAAATTGTGCCCATTTGAGCTTCCGAAGCCTGCTGTTTATTTTGTCTTATTTTGCCCTTTTTCTTCATTTTGTATTTTCATCCTTTCTCTTGGCACCAATCTTGGTCAAGCTGGAAACATACACGCAAGTCTGGACAGAACAATGGAATTATTACCAGCAGAGTTAGCTCAGCGCCAGCACTGCCGCTGTCTCTACAGCGACTCTAACCGGGAGGTCCTATACATTGATTTATTTAACGTGGCGCCTCAAGGCCATGAGCTAGAAGGAGACGAGGACATTGTCATCCAATCCGTAGATCCAATACAAAAATTTAAATCGTAACGAAGGTCACGATTGGATAACAGTGCTCCCCTCTTCTGGCAGCTCGTGGTCTTGAGGTGCCATGTTAAATAAATCGAAGTATAGAGTTCGAGTCCCGACGATGGCGCATTGCCGACGATAGCTAAGTCCAAGTCACTCACTGACTATATGAGAATTCTAGCGGCTGGCTGCTCTGATCGGTAGTTTACCGCGGTTTCTCGGAACAATACCAAGAGTATGCCGGATCCGTACCCTATACTGCGGTTTTCACAGAGTTGCGTTTGAAGGATATCAGGTATTTCGGAGTCATCCAATCGGAAGGCTGAACGCCACCATAATGATGTCACTGCAGTGACGTGTAAGGTCCCGATTGGGCAAAACACAAAACAGCTGATATCCTTCAAACGCAGCTCTGTGAAAACCGCAGTATAACAAACTGACCACGGACCGCGTGTGATCTTTCCTGCTCCTTCCTCTTCCTCTGTCCATTATTCACAAACACAACATAGGTCGGCACCGCATCTCACCAGCCATCGTTGGAAGGTCACCTCCCAGTGTCATTATTCACTACACTAACGGGAGTAATGACGACAACAGTTGACATCAATCAATTGACATCAAAAGTTGACAAACATCAATCAATTAAAGACTGTCGCAGTTTGACTTTCTCTAGAAGGTGAGGCTCAATATCTGGCAAGAAGTGTTGAACTCGGACCCTCTTTCACTTCGTTCATTGATGCCGAAAGACTTTGCTCATCCTCGGGGAATCACATCCACCTTTAAGAATGGCCTCGGTTCTCTTTCAAGGCCAGAGTTCTCTCTATATGCTTTACAATATGGCGCTTCTCTGTGCTGGGGACCACACAAGTTTCAAGAACGAAAACAATAACAGCGTTTTTAATTAGGCCATTCCGGTATTCTAAAGAGATCCCACAATAACATTTCGTTGAAACAGTGTCGTGAGTAAATTAAATTTGTTGCCATCATATCGAAATTTAGCGTGTCAATAAAAATAATTCTCAGTAGAGAAGTTAAAAAATATTTTTTCTGATGGACGGAATGTGAAAAAAAAGCCTGTTAGTCATGAGCCATCAAGATTACAAAGAAAAAGATCGTTTCATTCCAAGTGAATGATGATGTAAGTTTTAGAGTTTGATTGACAGAGAAAATTGAATCGTTCAATTTATTGTGAATGCTTTTAGTTGTTACGGGGATTCACGAAGCGAAAGTTTAAAAAAAAAATGGTTGGTTTTAAGCATTTTCTAAACATTCGGACTTTTGTGACTAAATACGCGTATTTCCTAATGGTATTATTTTTTCCCTTATTAGTCATTTTGTTTATCGATGTACAAACGTCAAAAATGCCACCCATTTCAGTTAGAATTTTCTTTTTCCGGTCACAGATCTATCAACGATTGAATCTAGAAGGTTCACCAGGTAGTTGGTAATACTTTTTACGCGAATATTACATAAACTGTAAATTTAATGTTGTGAATCCAGCGTTTTGTTTGCGTGTGATATTCAAGCTTTGAGTTGTTGATTTTGTTAGTAGAGTGTGAAAGTGGTTTTTTGGTGGTAATAATGACAATGAACAAGCGAATTTCCAAGATATCTAAGTATCATGGATGTAGGCACACTCACGCTACATAAAGTACCAACAATGAGGTTAGTTAATAGAAGACAACAGTTGACAGCTGTGAGCAAATACTGTAACCAACACACCTCCAAGGGCTTCCAAAAAGAAACTGACCAGTGAAAATGCTCTCTCTTTCCTTGAAAACCCTTTGAATAGTAATAATTTGGGTCATTCGTTGGTAGATTTAGATATTCTTAATGAAGTATTATGAAGATTTTGTTCTTGTAGTTTTTGTACAGAAAAGGGAGAACTGTACCATCAGAAATGTGAATTTTATTGAAATTACAATTTTAAAGCTGATTTCTGAGAAAAAGGTATTTTTTTAAAATATAAGTTCCTTTTTCTCTGAAAGTATTTGACAAATCCTTCCTAACTTCTCAGAAAAACTTTATATTATACTGGAAATTGTTTACCACTAGAATAAGAACTATGAAACATTATTTTAGAATTATTGTGTCAAAACATTACAAATTTTGTGGTAAAATTAACAATTTTCCTTTTCTGTTTGTAAAAGTATTAAACACCCCAGAGAAAAAAATCTAGTGGAAACTCTTGAAAACATATCCAACAAGACACTCCTGAAGTTTCATATCCCTACCATAAACAGTTCCGAAGAAAAAGGAGCACAGAAACAACGAAATTAACATGGGCAAGATAGAGCTTCACGACTCCCCTTACAGAGTGCCTTTCATTGTTTAAACATGCCGTTTTGTATCACTATTTTAGTCAGAATGAAAGTCAATTTGCATGCCTATTTAGTAAAAATAAACGCTTTTTTCCCTGTCTCCATATTTTACGTAACTTGAGATTCCGAGATTTGTGAATTAGTTTATTTTTTAGTGTTACGTCATTGCTTGTTATTGCCTTCGAAACGGAGCTCGATTCACACTGCGTAACGCGCCAGGATCAAGAGGACCGTGATTACGAGAGAAATATGAAAACAGTTGAATAATGCCACATGTTTTATTATGGAGGGAATTTCGAAAGGGAGTTATGAAAAAGAATTATGGAATGGAAATGTAAAAAGACAAACCGAGTCAAGTTATCATCTAGATAATTAGTAAATAAGTACATCTGAATGAATAAAATTAAGTGAAAAATGAAATCATGTATGTACCACGAGCGTTAACTTATTCTAATAATCTCGGGCGACAAAATGTCCTCGGGCGAAAGGCTCCCGGGCCTTTGTCTCTGCTCATTAGAATCCTTATAAGGCATCTGGTACATAAATAACTATTAGCACGAGCTCAGAGAGCGTTCATCTTCTGTGGCAGGTTTTCCCCTCTCGATTACTCCTTTCCTTGCCAGCTCTCTTCGCGGCTTTGATGTGGTAGAAAACGTATCACTCAAAGCCAGTGTTAGGTCCTCTACTGATTTCCGAAGCGGAAATTGAAACCAGATGCTAATTGGGGTGCTAATAACTCAACAGCAGAGGATAAACCGCCTCTTTAGTTCCTTCAAACTCGCTTTATTATCTCCTCAGCAAAGATCACAACCGAAGCTTAACATAATTATGGTGAACATGTATTATGTATTTCCTGTACCCAAAGCTGTACCTACGTATCTCAAAGCAAGAGATCTGATCACGATGTTACAAGCATTTCCCTCCTCTAGCTGCGCTGAAAAGACACTTTTTATAAATTGAAGATAAACACTTATCTTTTTGACATGTTAACATAATGCCAAATTATGGGTCTTACATGCAATGTTTTGGTAATCATTATTTAATTCTCATATGGCGTAAATGCTTATACGGATACCGTCTAGCAGACTACTCGGAATGTGCAACAAATGCTGGAAACTTGGTCGAGGTATCACGCGGACATCTACGTTCATTAGATTTTACACGGAACTGGTTCAAACATATACATTTTTCTAGATTAAGACCTTTAATTTAAAATTAAACACAGACTTCCTACTATTACACATTACATCACATCTAATTATATTTGCAACGTAATTACTTAACTAGTGAGAACCCGTCAAAATTTGACGGTGTGATCTGAGATAAATGTAAAATACTGTGCCCAGACTAATGTTCACAATATTTTACATTGTTTGAATCTTCAGGGTATAACGAAGATATTCTGTGATGTGGAGTTCACAAAAGTTTGAACACGTATGGCCCATGACCAGGTGGCAATGCAATATCGGCACCAAATTATACAAAAGAAAGAGCACTATTATACTGACGGATATTATTTCTAAAATTGTTTGATGTGTCATAATCTCATATAAACAACTGTTTGATTTCTTCTGGCATATTGCGCGAAGGTAAACTTATTTTCCCATTTAAGCAACACAGAGTAATCTCGTTTACAGAATTTTTCTCACATGGGAAGTACAAAGCAGAACAAAACTGACATTTTATAGACAATGACCCAACAGAAAACGAAATGACCTCACTATCACAACACATACGCTGACTTTCTCTTTCCCTGCTCCCAGTCAATGTACTACGCTTGCGTCGTTTGGGGCGCGTGTGCAACGATTCGGAATTCGACATAACCTGTGAACAACTTCTCTACTTCAGTACAACCGAGCAAAACCCCCTGTCCGAATGTTGTCTACAAAATACACTACAAAAGGAAATACATGCAAACTGTCATCACCACAATGAAATTATTACTCTGAAACAAAACCTTGATGAATTGTGAACAAATCTCAACAATCAAAACAAAACACCAAGCAGCGCCACCATGAAGCGGCGGGGACTCACATCTATCGACTTGTATATATCAATTTTAAAACAGCCACCCAGCGCCCTCTGGAATTTTAGAGGGCGCTGAGCCACCCTTTGGAAGAAAACAATTGACTATTGATAAGCGTACTATTAAAGAATGATTTAATTAATTAATTTACACCGTAAATGTTGGTGAATCAACAAACAATATCTGATAACACATCTAGGGATCACATTCCTTCATTTAAAGGAAAAAATACTACAATCGGTTCAGTAGAAGCTCTAAACGAAGCCATGGCAGAATACCTTATTTTTTTAAATATATAGATTATACCATGTTTACAGTAACTCAATATTTCTTTATTTCATGTTTTCTTTAAACTTTCATTTTAAAGAAGCAGAATAATGAAATTATATTGTTAAGTTCGTAAGACTTCTTCATCTGCTCTTTAGTTTGAAACGGCGACTGACTGATTGATAGTGGTTCCGGGCGTGTTAACTACTATGGTCATTAGTTCTGTCCGTGTAGTGTGTGTTTTTGTTTAGGAGGTGGCAGTGGTCTTTCCCCGCTGGATGGCGAGATCCGGAGTCGACCTACCGTTGGCTAGCGGGGTTTTCCTGAACCAGATATCTCCCACCACCGAGGCACTGCCCCAGCCAGGACAAGCTCTTAGCTCCCGACCGGTCTCCTGGCACGTGCGGTAGTGTGGTACACATTAGAGTAGGTGTGTGGAAGGGGTGAGAATAGGACAAGGAAGACGTAGGAAAGATCGCGCGCAGTCCGTTTGTTAGAGTACTGCTGCGGCATTCGCCTGGTGTTGATCGGAGATACCACGAAAAACTACCGCTCAGAGCAGCCGGCCACTAGCATTCTCCTCCAGACAGCGACTGAATTCCATGTAGCTGACAAAGTAGTGTCGAAAATCCTTCCACCGTCGGGACTCGAACCTAGGACCTCCCGGTCAGAGGGATTGCAGTGACATCAGTTGATACTCTGAGCCAAACGACGAGTGGTATACTAATGATTTCTAGCAATAGTATATGCATTTCATTTTATTTACCTTAGACGGATTTTCATGATGATAAAAAACCCAACGCAGATGGTCTACGTCTAGAGCTACGTCGTCACGCTGTATTCCCTCTCCGCGGTAAAGGATGCTTTGGCAGACTGAGCCTCTCCCTTTACACACCATGACCATCCATCATACGAGTATAATGAGTTCATGAATGAAGCACTTGGAAGCAGTACACACAAACGACGTGTAGACATAAATACGTTTGCGTCGGGCAAGCGATTCCACAAGAGCCCCCCACTCCTCCCTCTCGAACATCATTTTGCAGTACCGCCCTGCGCCCTCCACATCTGCCGCAATTACCACTCTTCTACGCCAAGGTTAAACGGCGGAACTCCACGAATCACAAGTCCCATCTCGAAAACAATCGAGAGAGGACACACTTGGCACGAGCTCAACCACTTCCGCCCGCTGCGCTGGAGGGCCGTTGATCTGTCACGGTCCCCCGGAAAACACCGCCCCTCCCCATCTCACTTGCCACTATCCTCCTCCCCTTCCTCCCCACCCTTCTCCCTTTCCAAGCCGCTTTCCTCTCCTTCCTCCCCACCCTTCTCCCCTTGCTCCCACTCTCCTCTCCTTTCTCCCCACCATCCCCTTCCACCATCCCCACTCCCCTTCATCCCCACCCTCCTCCCCACCTCCCATTCCTCCCGACCCTCCTCCCTTTCCAAGCCACTTTCCTCTTCTTCCTCCCGACCCTTCTTTCCTTTCTCTCACTCTCCTCTCCTTCCTCCCCACCCTCCTCCCACCACCCATTCCTCCCCATTCTCCTCCCTTTCCAACCCACTTTCCTCTCCTTCCTCCCCACCCTTTTTCCCTTTCTCCCACTCCCCTCTCCTTCCTCCCCACCCTACTCCCCTTCCTCCTCACACTCCTCCCCACCTCCCATTCCTCCCACCCTCCTCCCTTTCCAACCCACTTTCCTCTCCTTCCTTCCCACCCTTCTCCCCTTCCTCCCCACTGCCCTTACCCTCCCCTTCCCCTCCTACACTTCTTCCCTACTGTCCTCCCCTTCCTCCCAACCCTTCTCCACTTCCACGCCTTGCGCTGTTCCCTCCACGCCACTCTCCTCCCTCTTTTCTCCTATCTCCCCCAACCCACCTTTTTCCTCCTCCTCGTCACCTCACCCCTCCTTCACCACATTACAACCCTGAGCTCAATTCTCTCACCCCCTCATACCCACACACCTCTCAGCCCCGCCCATCCTCCCTCCACCCAACCCACCGCTCGAAGCGCGGAGCGCGCCGACTGCATGCAGCCCCAATCCACAAAGGCAGAGGCCCGTCACCCGCGTATCTGCGCTCCAATCAGCCGTTTAAAGCGAATGAGCGGTAGTTAGCTCGCGGGCGCACGGGGCGGCCCACAGGGTGGGCGGGGGCGCGGTGCGCGGGTGCAGCGCGTCGAGTGAGAGCAGGACAAAACCGGCGCGAGGTGGGAGGAGAAGGGCAACTGCGAAGCGTTAGCCGTGGATTAAGAGTGGCGAGACGCTTGGGCTAATGGGGCGGCAGAGTTAAAGAGCGACGGAGAGAGAAAACGCCAATCAATCGATGGAAAGGGGTTTGAAGGAGCAGAGCTGATGGGCGCGGTTACCGATGAGAGCGTGTGCAAAGCGGATCATTGTCGGATGAGAGGTGGATGTGATTAAAGATGAAATCTGATTTTTTCAATATTATCGAGGGCAAATACTTGAGAGACGAAAGAAACAAACGTAGAGAACTACTATGTTCAAAAATTAATGAAGAGAGTGAGAGAGATTGCACAAGAATAACTTACCTGAAGCAGAAAAATGTACTCAAGTGGCTAAACTAGCACTTTCTTTTGTTTTTCGCTTTTTGTTTGTTAGTTAAAGTCGCATCAACATCTAGGTCATTAGCGACCACTATTAGAATTAACGTTATGGTAACTTTTAAGCTGAAACGATATGGTGATGATAAGGGGTGAAACAACGAACACAAATACAACCATGCCCAAGGCGGGACTCGAACCCGCGACCCTTCGGTCCCAGGTTACTACGACACTACTGCTTTAGCGATCTCGACCACCGGATCGGCAAATTAGCTCTTTGCATAGTAGAATGATGGCTACATATAGTAATGAATGTAAAAAAAGAGAATTGCAAGTGTGTATACGCTGCTAGAAGTGAGAGCTGAGTAAACCCGCCAAGAGATCATTGATTATTTCGTGTTTATGGGCACGTGAACTGCTATGGTCATTGTTCCCGTAAATATACTGTACACATTTATCAAGCTTTATTGGCAGGTAGCAGTGTTCTTCCACTGCTGGATGATAAGATTCGGCGCCGACATAACCGAATGTTTGCGGGGTATTCCCCATCCAGATATTTCCCCTTCCAGAGAAACGAAAGATCAGACGCGGTCCTGTCCTGTTTGTTAGCGTACTGCTCCGTTATTCGCCTGGTGTTGATCGGGCAAACCACGGAAAACATCCGATGATTCTAACCGGCCGCTAGAATTCTCCTCCAGGCAGCGGCTGAATTCAACCTACATTGACTAGCATCTGCCACCTTAAAGCCTCCCAATCAGAGGCTCTACAGAGACATCAGTTGATGCTCTGAGCCACGTAAGGCGGTGACACGAGGTGAGAGAAGTGCTACCTCGAAGGTTCAGCCGCGGAATGAAGAATGACGGGACGCTGGGTGTTAATGGGATAGACAGAGTACAGAGCTACTGTGGATCTGAGAAAGCACTTGCGAAAGGTCAGGAGGGGTTCAAGCTGGGCTGGGCGGGGTTTCTAAAGAGAATTGGTAGTTAACTGAGAAACACGTATGCGTTTCGAAAGAAATAAAAGATGGAGAACCACATAGTCAAGAAATTAATCACAAGAGTGGAAAATTATTTCTGTACGAAAGAAAGAGGTAAGTCGAAGAAGAAAGCGTAGGTTTGCGCCACTCGAAACAAGAAGGGACCCATTACAATTCTAGCACCTCTTTTCCTCTGAACTTTATTTGAGCATGACGTTTTTCTAGCGATGAATAAAATATGTAAAGAGAATAAAATTATAAGTTAAATGATATAATTACTTAATAAAATTGATTTTAAGGTAACCATTTTAAAGTTGATCAGATCACTTGGTCTTTTATCCAAATGTCATATAACAATTTTCCAAATTGTCAGATTGAAGAAACGGGGAAATAAGGTTTTGAACACATAAAGAAGAAGGACATTTTTATTATGCAAAATTTGGGGATCCTTTTCAAAAGTTTTAGGGAGCAAGGCCCCAAGGACTCCCTTATGCGCACTTGTATGTAGACGAAACAGTAGATTAACGAACTAGGATGATGCAGTGGGTAGACAATCGTACAAAGGCACTGGCACTGTGCAAAGAAGATCAGATGCGAATGTGTGCTGAGAAATACGTAAATGAGATGCGAGGAGGGTTCCTACGAAGGTTTATACATGGCATTAATTTCGAAAATGTTAAGCTAATAAAGAGGGAGGGGTAGGAGAGAAAAGAACCGTTAGAGGCAGCACTAGCGCTTCGATCGTAGGGGTTTGAAGAAGCCGAGGTGCTGGCCGCGGTTACCTATGGAAGCGGCTTGTGCAAAGAGTCCTGGACAATGTATGATGATCAAGGTAGGTAAAATAGAAGGGAAAATAAATCTGATATTTTAAATGTTATAGAATGAGGAATGAAATGGGTGGAGAACCACAAGAGAAAAATTGGAACGGATCAGTGAGGGAATTTGAGTCTAAGGACATCCGGAGCAGCGAATTTCAAAATAGTGGTGAAGGAAAACAATGAAGCACGAGTACAGAACCCATACGGTTCCAAATGACCGCAGGTCGGGAAAATGCCAGCACTAATGCGAATGTGGGGATATTGTTGGTCTGTGCGTAGTCGCACGATAGTGAAACGAGTCAGTGACGGAAAGCACAGATCGTCAAATGAGAATGAAGCCTGCTGAGAAGAAGCGTTGGAGAAGGCATTGGATGCCGTGGTGATACCAAAAGCGAGACAACGCAAGAGATCAACAGCAGTATTTATCTGAACGTCTTCGAGAAAAGTTTGTAAATGCTCGTATTCAGTAAGAGTTAATATTGCCATTCTAATGTTTGTCATTCCGCGATATCGTGGCATGAGATTTAAAAATCACGTATTTACACATGAGATTTACAAATGAAGCTATTTTAAAAGTATGCGCTATGCGGAGGTGCCTAGTAGTAGAAGAAATTCCACTTGTGGAGTTAAATAATAAGAAGCGGAGCTGACGTAAAAAGTGAAGATACAAATTTAAACGGCAGAAACTATGCGGATGTTGCGAGAGTATTGGAAATAGCGGAGGATCTGTGGATAAGAAGAACAACAAAGTACAAAACGATAAGAAAAATTGCTAAATAGAGATTTTGCACGGAAAGGACACGAAAATACCCACATAAAAGTGAGAAAAGAAGGGGACTGAAGAGTTAAACGAGGGTGGCGAAGAGATTTAATTAGGATTATCTGCGTACATAATAAACAAAAATATTAAATACAGAAAAATATAGGAAGAAGAGTTTGAAGCTTCTTTAATGTTTCAAAGCAATTCTATCAGACCTATTTCAAAGGTAGAACATACAATTCCGCAATTAAACCACACATTATCGCTGAGCTGGGTGAGCGGCAACTGGTTGAGTACTAGTTTTGACTCATTTGATTGACCGATTGATTGATGATTCCGAGCGCGTCAACGACTAAGTCAAGTGTTCACAAAATGAAAGTTAAACATCAACTTTAAGAATGCTTTATTCTATCTCTCTTTGCAATCTTTCCAAACGGCTGGTCGCCTCTTCCCTTTCCTCTCCCTCTGTGCTCGGGCTGAGCACTGAACAATCACGGCCACTCTCGGTCAGGGTTTTGCCTTGCTACGGGGCCGGGGATACTCGTGGCCGTAGTCTCCACTTACGGCGGCCCACGCGCAGTCAACTGTGATGATCGCGTCAACAACTACTCTCGCCCGGCTCCCGGACGCCTCTGGGTTGCACGACTCCTCTCCCGAGCAGCGCGTGCTGGCTGTTGGACTAGCTGACTGCCGACGTACTAACTAGCCGCGAGCTGGCGCCCGCACCCCCTTGTGTAGGGGAGGTGAGTCCCAGGATAGCCTCGCCTCAAGGCTCCCGTCTCGCTGGCTGCGCTCTGCTCCAGCGAGCGCGCGCGGAGGAATCGCAGAGCGCGCCAGGTTGAAAACACGGCCACAGCATTAAGGACATTCGACCCGTAAGTGTAGTACATATTTTTATCGTGGGATGTGGCAGTGATCTTCTCCCGATGGCAAGCGAGATCCGGCGCCGACCTACCGTCGGCTAGTGGGGTTTCCCCTTCAAAAGGACTCTCCCACAACGGGACACCGCCCTAGCCGGGACAAGCTCTAATCTCGCGACTGGCCTCCCGAAATTGTGGTACTGTAGTGCATGTTAGTGTCAATGTGTGCAAGTAAGGTGTGAGAGAATGATAAGTTAGAGGAAGGAAAGATCGCGCGGAGTCCGTGGCCCGTTTGTTAGTGTACTGCTCCGGCATTCGCCTGGTGTTGATCGGAGAAACCATGAAAATCTACCGATCAAAACAGCCGGCCACTAGAATTCTCTTCCAGACAGCCACTGAACGCGACCTAGCTATGTAGCCAGTGTCTAAAATCCTGCCACTGTCGGGACTCGAACCTAGGACCTCCCGACCAGACGCATTGCGGTGACATCAGTTGATGATCTAAGCCAGTTTTGGGAAATAGCGTTTTCGCCATTTCTTTTGCCGGTTTGGGAAATAGCGTTTTCGCGCAGTACGAAACGAAAAGTATCTGTAGCAACGCAAGCGCAAGCCGTGGCTGAGCGAAAAAGGACCGAGGGCGGCAGCAGCAGCGAGGAGAGCGCGGGCGGCGAAGGAAGGGCTGGGCTCATCAACCTCCTTTCAGCCAGCGCTAACCCTCTCGTCCCTCGTAACCCACTCCGGGCGACGCGGAAGGCGGCAGCGCGGAGAGCGAGGCGGGCGGCGGAACAAGGAAAGAGAGCCCGGGGCTTCGGGAAGACGCCAGAGATCCCGCCCGCCCTGCCGCAAGCCCGCCGGTTCGCTCGCAAATCACTCCCCGCTCGCTCGTTCACTCGTTCACTCACTCGTCCGCCAACTGCCTCGCAGTTGTGTTCACTCTCAGCTCACTCGCTCTTTCAGTACTCTAATCGCTCTATTCTTGTTCACACACTCTACTCACTCGCCCGCTCGCTCACCCACTAGCTTGCTCGTTCGTTTGTCCGTTCACTCAATACACTTCCCGTTCACTCCCCACTCGCTAGCTGTGACGCCCGCTCGCTCGTTTGTTCCTTCACTTGCCTGCCCACTCACCCACCCACTCGCCCGCTCGCCGTCCACTCTCGGCCCACTCGCACGCCCACTAGCTTGCTCGTTCGCTCACTCGTTCACTCACTCACTCACTACCCGTATACTCCTCAGTCGCTTGCTCGTTCGCCCGCCCATTCGCTCGTTTGTCCGCTCGCCCGCCTGCCCCTTCGCCTGTTCGCTGGCCGTTCACTACCCCGTCCACATGCTCGTTCGTCGGACTACTCGATCGCTCCCCGTTCTCTCTCCGCACTCGTTCACTCCCGCTCTCTCCCTCTCCCTCTTCCACCCGCCCTTTCTTTCTCGCTCTCTCCCGCTCGCTTGCTCGCCTGCCTGTCCGTTGCTCCCCGCCAACCCTTCAGTCTCGGTCCCATCTCGTCAACCACAATTTGCCTCGCTCCAACCCCCGGGCCGCCCCCCTGCTGCAGGAGGGATTCTTGGCTTGAAGCGCTTAGAGATAAAGAAACGCCGTCGTGTTCCCAGAGGCTTCTAGCTTTCTTCCTCCGGCGCCGGCGGGGTGGAGTGGGGCGGGGTGGGGTGGGGTGGGAAGATGTGGGGAGATCGCTGAGTGGCCCACGGAAGGTTCTCCGCCAAATTAGCCTGCGAAGACCCTCAACTGGCGCAGCGCGCGCCGCCAAATTAGACCGCGCCGTCGGAAGAACTTGTGATGCGTGCATATCACGCTCTCCGCCCGCAACGTTCAAATTTCTTCCATTAAGAATTCGAGAAGAAAATTCAGTATTAGCCTCGCTCCTTTCTAAACTGCGACTTTTACATTGCTGCGTTGGACATTTGATCAGCTGTTACGGTGCCGTCCAATCGGAATGTTACACGTCACTACAGTGTCGTCATAAAGGTGGCGTTCAGCCCTCCGATTGGAAGACACCGTAACAACTGATTTACTTCAAACGCAGCTCTGTAAAAACCGCAGTATACTCAGAATACACAAAGACAGAGTGTAATACGTAGTATTAGTGAGAGTACAATTCTAAATTCTGCGAAAAAATGACTTTTAGATATTGACGAAATTACAGGTTTTTGTGTCTTCTAAAACAGGAAGACTGTTTTTATGTCTAACTGTCCATGTCTTCGGTATGTCTGCGAACATCATTAGCTCCTAAATCGTATGCAAGATATTTTTTTTCCAAAATGGTTATTCTTTGGTCAATCGGTTCAATAAGAAACCCAGTAAATGTGAAAGAAAAATATTAAATTTAAAGCAACCTTTTTACATAACTCGCGCTTTAATCTCACAATTTTCGAAAATTATCTACAAATATTTCCCTTTATCTTTTATGCAACTGATATACGGTAAAATGTGATGAATTAGTTCAGCAATAAATATTAGTTCTGTTCTGGTGTGTGATACTTTAAGCGTTGAAATCGATTACAGATGGAGATCTAACTTCCACCACGGATCTCCATTTCAGCCATGAATCTGGCTGGTCATTATCGATATACGAGTGATACAGACTGGGTTTGCCTCAACAATGCCTTTAAGAAGAAAACGGATGTATTACAAGGAAATGAACGTTTTCACAATTTTGCTCATAGGAGGTAGTCTATTCACGTTTAGTCCATATTTATTTTAATTGCAGTAAATTTGTGACATTGTGACAACTAGCTATACTTCCCTCGCGAAAGAAGACGTGTGAAGGAGTTTTTTCGCATTCAAAAACGCTTCGAATACGTAAAGATCTACGAACTCTAGATTGACAATCCCATATCCATACCCATACCCAACAGTAGTGAATAAAACGTAATGAAATAAAATTATTATTATTATTATTATTATTATTATTATTATTATTATTATTATTATTATTATTATTATTATTAATATTATTATTATTCCATCTTTCAAATGTTAATAGTTAAATTGTTGGGAAGGGATTCTGAAACTCAACAAAAAGTGCGCAGATAATTTTCTCCCCCATACGTCACGTACAGTTTTTTACGTTTTTAGACTAAATAAATATCTAAATATGTTTAGCACACGCATTGTAATATTTCGCACAAGGTTTGTTAGAATGCAAAATTATCTGTGTGGAACGCGAAAAACAAGCACGAGAAATTGTTTCGCTAACGGTGTGAAATACTTTGTTTCCTCCTGTTTTAGTGAAATTTTAAGAAAATTACATGAAACTTACAAAATAATAACAAATTACTTATAAATAACACTATTCTAAATACATTACTTCAATATAGCAAATTGTAGTACAAAAAATGTGCTACAAAATACAGACAGATTTTTTCCTACTTGTTATAAACTGTTTCTGTTAAAGACTGTTTCCTATTCTCTTGTCTACGATACCTTTCCAGCTGTGCCCCCCCCCAACCCTCTACCCAGCTGTTATCATAAGGCACATAAACGATTTAACAGAGCCTTTCGTTATCACTTTTACCGTTCCTCTGGGTACACTCACAGTAAATAGTGCCTTTGCGCTGCCGGAATATCGCGTAGTACTATCTTGGTACATTTACATAATTGCCCAAGGTATCCCTTGGTACCATCTCGATGCTTGTACAATTGTACTTGATCTAGAGATCTAGTTCCTCAATTGCACATATAGTCGCCTGTCAGGTCAAAAGATTGCGTGAAGGATTAGGGTGTACATATAACGCACACGGGACTCAAAATGCTCCCCACGCCATGAACAAGAACATTCACGGCTTTCACGGGTTTCGAAACCACAAGTTACTGTACTCGTACTTTGGTTCACGTGCCCCAAGCTCCTGCCTCATGAGGACGAACTTCGTATTACTTCGTACTACTTGTGAACGTGTTTCAGATATAACAGGGCTTGATTTCTGGTGGAACGGAATGGGACGGAACGGCGTACCTGCACCTCGGAAACCAAATAGGGGAAAAGAAGAAAAAAGAAAAAAGCAGACAACAAACGTTTAGAAACTTCCATTTTTAGACCCACTAACTTTTATGAACTCAAATTAAATAATTTTCCACTTAAGTGTGTAATTACTGCGAATATAATAAAATTATTAGTAAAATGGATCAAATATTATAATCTCTGATTCTGTATTTCCTAATTTTTTCATTACAATCACATAGACAGTGCTATCACTATTACTAACTATAAATAAGTGTGATTTATAATTATTAAAATATATTAGAAATACATTAATATTTCTTTTAAATTAATAAATCATTTCATGCGCGTTCCGGAACATAAAATGTTATAAACCAAGCATTAGTTATAAATATAACATAATACTAATCTGTTAATAATATACCTATGACATACATGTATCTCCATTTCTGATCGTTAATGTGCGTTGGAGCATTGAATCTATCTCCACCTTCTGAGTAAGATTGACGCCATTCTTTTCCAATGCAACAATGGAAACAAAGTTACTTTAGCATTAAAATGTACCAACTTCGTACTGAGTAATGCAATTTACTCAAAACTAACCAACTCCGCACAAAACCTTGCAGGACATACTATTTACATTACCTGTCAGTTAACACAATGTTTTAGATTACTTTTATACAATATTATATCAGAGAAATAGAGATTTATCAAAAAAAAAGTTTTTTTCTTCGTCTACATTTTTTAGACCCAAAATAGTAGAATTTAATTACGACTAAGAATATCATAAAAGAGTAAAACCTAATTCTGTATGGCTATTTTCATTGAAAAAGTAGGAGATTTATTAAGAAAATAACATTCGAACGTTTCTGAAAATGAACAATACTGAGCAGAAAAGTTTCACAAAAAACTTTTGAGTTTCGAGAATCTTTACACAAAATCGAAGACATTGCAGGAGATAATGAATTTAGGTCTTGGCTTACACACAATGGGTAATTTTTTCGTCATATTTGTTGCTTCAATAGTTTCATTTTAGTTTATTAATATATTTATTCGTGAAATAATTGTAATATATACCATTCGTGCTTGAAAAAATTAACGTTAATTTATTAAGCGAATCGTGGATTTATCGATAATATCTCATAGTGGTGATGTTACCTTGAAAACATCGTTGTGCATTGAGATCGTATTCGCCATAACCGAACTCTAATGATCCTTGATTGACATGTGCCGGAACGGAATTTTTAGTTGCACTACCGGTGGGCTATTGGTAGTTTTTTTTTTTAATTTGTCTCATTGGAATATGTCTATTTCACTATTTCAATGATCTAGCAACATCTCTGACTGCCCCAACCTGGCGTATGGTCTCAGTATGTTCAGCAACCTAAAAGGTACGTATGTATGTATGTATGTATGTACTTTGGCCCAATAGCCTCTGACAAAGCCTGGGGCTACCAGCAGCGTCCCAACCTTGCGGCCATGGGTTACGGGGTATGTGTGGTTAGCACGTAGGCATCCCTAACCCATGTCCTGGTCTTCTCAACCTGAGAAGTGAGTTGTCTCATCGTCACACAGGTAATTTGAGAGTTGTCCGTAGCAATTACTGGCTAATACCAGATCAAGAAAAAAGCTACTACGTTTCAGTAAATGGGAAAAGTTGTAAACATACATGAGCTAATGTAATACAATATAAATTATTTAATCGACAGTATAAAAGAACAGATATGGGTTAGAAAACGGAGGGAAAATGAAGCTAAACTTTTCAGCTCACAGTTATTGTAAACATAATGTGGTTATATTAAATGTAGCTTTTCTCCTTTTAGCAACATATACATTTTTTATAAATAGTTATTAAATAAGAAAAATGATGTCCAAGAAAGGGGAAAATTGAAATCTATGTCGTGTTCCTAGAGCGAAAGATTTCAACAAATGCTGGAAAATGCCTGAAAAAGTGTCCGTGAACAACTGGATTTTACACTAGACCACATTTTATTATTCAAAAGCTAAGAGGAAAATATTGTTCATTTTCTGTTTCCTCAACACTTCCATGTCTGTGAAAAAAAACCCTTCTGAGTGCTTCGAACAATTACATTAATTCACTAAAATAGGTAACAAACGTCTCGAGCATTCCCAGAGTACGTGCACAAGTGCAGAACTTCATAGCAACAAACATTTTAAACTCCCACCGATATTAAATACTGTTCGAAGATGTTAAATGAGTGTTGATGACGAGGTCTCTCTGGAATGAAGTATTCACAAATTTTGAAAAGGGAATTTCCTGCAAAAATTACGAACAAACCTTGTATAAAAACGCCGAGTTTGCATTTTTGAGTCCTCTGAAAAAGGGGAAAAACGGGAGGGAAAGGAAGAAAACCTATTGGCTCTTCAACCTCTTGCAAGAAGGTTGGTGAGTGACCCATGCAACAGATCCACTGCAGAAAGTAGACGTTGGAACATTCTTTGATTAAGAGCACACACTTTTCACTAGTTTTCATCACTCAATGAATTGCACTTTCGCCATTCGCATTGTTCTATTTTGCCTGAATATTTTGCCTTTTTGATTGCTACATCTTTTCGGTCACTTCTCCTGCTCTTTTCGATTCTCTTTTCTTTTCGGCAACACCATTCGTGTGGGTGGCCTGTTCGGGTCCTCCAAATAACAGTCTGTTCTTATCGATTCAGTTTGGAACTTGTTATAAGCCCACATAAGTTCCTTATAATATTGTGGAAATTAATTAAATTGAGTCATTAATGTATTAATATATGGCGAGGCTTCAAATCTAGCATTCACATACTTCAAAATATCTTGAAAGATGTTAGTCTCCGATGGGTAATGTTAGCTTCAATGTCGACAATCTCATTTCCGAAGATTTTTCGATGTGCTGGAATCCATGCAATTACGATTTTCTGCCATGATTTTGATGAGTTAAAGTGTATTTCTCGCATATGATTTAATATTTCAGAAGTTGTTTTGTCTTTATTTAAGTCTTGCAAAGCAGACAGCGAGTCAGCGAATATATGCTTCATATTTCCAGAGTTTTTATGTCTTATAGCAATTAAAATGGCGAACTTCTCAAATTCTTTACTGAGGTTAGAGGATTGATAGTTTCATTTAGTCTGCTATCGCTTTTCGGATTCTCATCATTAGGGAGCGTATTTCTATGATTTTGCATATTTTTGTCCGTTGCTTCAGGGCACTGCAAAGTGAACATTTTTTACATTTGCTTAGAATTGGATGCTTTGAAGATAAAGTTGTTAGTGCATATTGGATAGACTTTTCCTATTGGGGCATATTCGTGTAATTATACAGGCGCATATTTTGCATACTTAGTTAAAATACTTATCTCTAAAACGTTTCATATTTTTCTCTGTTTTTAGTTGCATCAGCGACTAAGGTTATTAGCGACAATAATTTATAACAGGTGTTTACAGACAATTATGATTTTATCCGTTATAACATTAACATAAGTATGAAAACATAGAATGGCATCACACATCATTTAGCTTACATAACAATCATGCAGTATCATCAGGGCAGGATCATAACATATCATTTCGGGAGATATACATCATTACATTAACACAAGTATCATAACATATAGATCATAGCATAGTATAGCATCACATATTATTTATCTTACATAACATAATAGTACAGTATTATCAGAATAGTCATACCATCTGCTCGAGAGTCCTGATTGGGCTTACCGCAAAATTATATTTCTAGCATGACATTTATGTTTGTTTTTTTTGTTTGTTTTTTGCAAAATTTGACAGTCTGGTTCTGAAAGGGGACAGAGTTCAGCGTTTGCACTAAAATATATCTTTTCATTCTAAGTATGCTTCTCTTGAATTTTATGAAGAATGGTTTATGCAGGAAAGGAAATATTGTTAATTTTTATTGCACATGAAAGTGCTTATTTCAGAATTTTTAGGTCGAACGCTTTGTACTACCTGTATTGAGCCGACTAGTATCCCTGGCCCGAGATGATTCTCATGCCCTGGTATTTACTTCATCTTTTTAACACATGGAGAAGCGTTTTAAACTTTGTTTTCAGTTATATTTTAATTATAACTTAATATGCAGGGTCACTGTAAAATTAAATTTTGTTGCGTGCGAATATGTTAGTTTATTAAACCAACTTCAAAACATAGATGTTTAAAAACATCGATGGTCTTTGGACGATGTATTATTAACATTAATGTTTTAGTTTGATTATCGACGTTTGGCAACATCGATATTTTGTTGTCGATGTCGCGTCACTATCCCAAACAAATTTTCTCCTCTGCCCGGCCAGTGTTGCCACAAGTATTTTTACCAGAATTTTAATGGCGATACCATAATCGGGATGAAGACATCCTGGTACGTTTAAATACCAGGATTTTAATTTTATGGTTATTGATTTATGGTTTATGGTTTTATGGTTATGGTTTAAGATGCGTTTAATTTTTCCCGATAATTTCAATCTAACACCAATATTACAAGTAAATAAGATGGTGAAAACACTGCCAGTAAAAACATTAAGGGCGACAAGATAATCTTTTTCTAGCACATGATTCCGGGGACGTTAACTACTGAGGTCATTAGTCTCGTAAGTGTACAACATGTTTTTTCACCGTGAGGTGGCGGTGATCGTCCCTTGCTAGATGGCGAGATCCAGCGCCGACCTACCGTCGTATAGCGCGGTTTCTCCACAACCAGATATATCTCCCACCAGCGGGGAACCGCCCCAACCGGAACAAAATCTAAGCTCCCGACCGGACTCCCGGCATGTGTGGTAGTGTAGTGCATGTTAGTATGTGTGTGTAAGGGGAGAGGATAGGACACGGAAAAGGTAGGAAAGATCGTGCGCGGCCTGTGATCCATTTGTAAGGGTACTGCTCCGGCATTCGTCTGGCGGAGAAACCACGGAAAACTACCGATCAGAGCAGTCGGCCTCTAGCATTGTCATCCAGGCAGCGACTGAATTCGACCTAGCTGACAAGCTAGTGTCGAAAATCCTGCCGCCGTCTGGACTAGAACTTAAGACCTCCCGGTCAGAGGCGCTGCAGTTATATCAGTTGATGCCTTGAGCCACCGCTCCCGGTCCTTCGCAAAAGAAGACACGCGACGTTCTTCTGTCGAGCGGAAGCGGAAGCGGTGGCGACCCCGGGGGACGGCGGGGCCGGGGCCGGGGTGGGGCGGGGTTCGGGTGGGGGTGGGGTGGGGGTGGGGTGGGGGCGGGGCCAGAGCCCTCGCCGGGTCTGTCGATCGCGAGGCTGCGTTCGACAGCGGGGGGACGGGGGACGAATGTAAATGACAAGGACTCTCGGAACAAAGGCGGGCTGATGACTTGGGAGGCAAATAAATCTGCGAAGGCGAAATAAAGTCCCCGCCAAGACGCAACTTCGTCTTCGTCCACGGAGGCAGCCGCTGTAATATGTTTTCCGAAGTTCCCGCCGAGATGAAAATGCGCCGTTATTCATATTAATGAAGGGCAAACGTTCGTCGGTCTCAAATATCAAAATGCAGCGCGAAGTTAGTTTTGAAGATGCAAATGGCTATGTTGTCCTTCACATTAAACTTGATTTTAGATTCTGTTAACCATAAGCAAGTAACATTACAGTTCTGCAGTTTATTGTAAGGCCAGAATGTTTTCAAAATACAATGATTCTCTACATTCAAATTAGATTCTAGAAAATCAGTAGAAATAAATTGTGAATAATAATATATTACACATACATACACAATTAAATAATGCAATAAAGCACATATTAATTTAATTTGATCATCATACAAATTTAAGATTATTATTATCCGGGCCTGTTTTCTTGTGACGTCATTATGCTCGATGAGGTATCTAATATGTAGCTCGTTTTTGGATGCAAAATAGTATGGATTACGCGGAAGCAAACATTTCTTGTTATCAGGTTTTGTCAACACCAATCGTTGCTTTCATTTATTCTTAATACTAGTCATGTTGGTAAAGGAGTGGGGGTAGGCATTCCGGAGCTCAAGAGAACTTGCAAGTACAATACACTAAGTATCTTTTTCATTTCAAACATGCTATTTTGAAAATCCTTTAAGATTGCTCCAGGAACTTCCATGATCTTAATGAGACATTTAAATCAGTTATTTAAATTATAATATAAAACAATGAATTATATGGTTCTGAAGGACAAACATGGTTAAACTCAACTCAGAAACATGAAGTCCAATTATTTAATAGTTGAAAATGCGGATCTAGTTTCAAATGTCCGTTTATTTCGGTTTATTTGCGCAGATATTGACCGCACACAGAGACATGAGCACACACATACACTATCAAACAAAATACTATTACTCAAAATTAAAATTAACGAAATATACATTTTCTCCCTACCGTCTCCGTTGAATGAACTTCTAGTGGAATATGGTTGCTTTATGAAAAGCTCCAGAATTATCCAAAGAAAAATCACAAACCTGTAAAAAGAAATCATGTATTAGTTTTGCCTAGTATTGCGTATTAAATATATAACTATACATTATATATGTTTAGTATTATTATTTATTATTTAACCCCTTACATCTCATTAAGGGCAAAGACCTCCTGATACATGGAAAAAGAATAACCATTTCCTGCAAAGGAATGGTTAGGTTGTCCAATTATACAAAACTGTATATTAATATATTCTTATATTAAGTAAGACTACTCGTCCTCCTTTACGGACAGTCCTCCTTTGGAGGTTCTGTCCCTCGAAAAGTATCCTCCTACCTGTCCTTCTTTTCAATTTTTTAAAACTGATTTGCTCTGCAATAGTTAATGTGTTTATCAAGGGATAAATCATGATTGAATGTTGGTACTTTAACTGCAGCACTTACCGTAAAATCCAATATGAAGGATATTTCTTGCTTCGAAATTTCTAATATATTGTTAGGAAATGACATATTGACAAAAAATATTCATTCGGTGGAAAAATACTCATTTAATTAAATAATTAAAGGAGATGTAAGCATAAACACTGTACTTTTGTTTGAATTAATAAAATGTTGCATGTATTCACGTTGTCCTTTTTTGTCGAATTTTTCGTCATCCTTTTCATTGTAAAAGAATTGGTCACCTTACTTCTATCGTAATCACGTAACGTCCGTCCACTCCTTTACCTGCCCGACTCTTCTCGGATAGACCCCTTCCAGTACACTAATCGAAACAAATGAAGGGTTATTCGGCGCATCTCGGTCATGATGAACTGATCTTTGTTTTGCAAATCCATTCAGAACATTCGTAAAAAATTCTAAAACCGTGTGGTTTGCATTTCTTTAAGCAACGAAAACACACTTTGGATGACTTACAGCACCTACAGACGTGATCAATAGCGCAGTCGATTCCTCTCCACAAAACAATTCGTTTGGCATATTCGTTTTTCTCAACGATATACCGGAAGAATTCTCGAAAACCACGTGTTTTCATGTTTTTGTAGTGTAGAGTATGGTGTGAGCCGCATGTTGTCATAGAATCGTGAAAAATAAGTCAGGGGAGACAAATAAATCAAAGAGATAGCGGACCGGAACTAGCGGAACGCTAAGGGAGATCTCTCGAACTAACCGAAAGTATAACGGGAGATCTCTCCCGAACAGGATTGTAGCCTACACTTGTATTTTCGTAACGAGACAACTGAGGATATTATCTTCACGATGGAATACGGCACGGCATTTCGAGCCTTTCTCGGTCGTGCCGCTAGAGTCGCTTGAGCAGGAATGCTGGACACGGTCGCGATCATGTGACATCTTGCGGTAGGATCGAGAAAGACGCAAAACGTGGTGCCATATTCCATCTTGACGATAATACCCTCAGCTGCCACGTTACGAAAATCCAAGTATAATTAGTAGTTAATGAATAATAACGATGACGATCACATGCTCTTTATAAAAAGAATGTTGTTGTGTTACCACTTTGCTTTCTCATTTTATTTACATTTAGCGCTTAACCTTTAGTAAATAGTTATAAGCTCTCCATGACAAATCCAGGAAAAAATCCATAATATCCTGCATTTTAAAGTAGTGCCCAAAATAGTTTTCATTTCTCTCCAAAATCTGCAAGCCTAATTGCGGACATGGTGGAAATAACCATGATTGCGGAGAGAAAAGCAAACGAAGTAATATTCTACATATAAAATACAGCATTTTTCAGAGCGCAGCTCTGTCCGAACGAGCACTAGACACGATCATTTCTACGAACTGAAACTCCCAAGAAGTCTCTTGCATTGTTGAAACGCAAACATAGCAGTATCTGATCGCCATATTGTTTCTACATAGCGCTGAGTATTTTCACGTAATCATCAGCTCAGCCGGCATTCTCATATCAGTGCATTATTGACAATCTTTGCCAGCCACGTAATGTTGCTCTTTGAAGGCATACAGATACAACCGAAATAAACGTCGAGGCCCAGCAGACGTGAGCCACACGTAGATTGGTAAAATAGCACGTGAAACCCTATGAAATGTGAGCAAAATATCTGTGAATCAAAATACTTTTCGAAATATTCAGAATTTACAAACAGATTCTAAAGCTTTCATGTGCTGACCACATAATTATTACACTTCAGGAATATTAGAACACGCCAGTCCACATTCCCAATTTCATATTTATTGCTCTCCCACAATGCTAATGATTATTTTGATGCCTTAACAATATGTTTAAGTTGAAACTTAAATGTGACTCATTGTCAGATGTCTTAAAATAAGATACGATAAGTGGATAAGTTACTCCGGCGAACCGAGTTTTGCTCGTTCTGCGCAACACCAGTTTGCGTCACGAACCACGTGACCACAAAACGGGCACTTCGTTTGAAAAGCCAGACCAGACGCTGGCCGCCATGTTGCTTGGAGAGCGAGTAGTTGAGAAACATTTTGAAAGTGATTCAAAGTGACAATGTTCAACGGCAGACAACCAAAAACAACACGATGAAGGTGTACAAAATACAATATTTAAAAGAAGTGCTTCATAAATCTGTTTCAATGTCTTGTAACGATGTAATAATTTTCGTATCTGGCTGCTTTTTAAATTCCCACTAATATTGGCAAACTGGTGTCTGAAGCTCATTGGCTAAAGTTGCAGATGATGCGCAAGAGCTACCGAAAGTGGCACCTCGACATCTAGTTTGCGACTGCGTGTGTATACTTGGGTTTTTCTAACAAGACATCTGAGGGTAGTATGTCCAAGGTGGAGTATGGCACAGCTTTTCGCGTCTTTCTTAGTCGTGCCGCTACAATCGCTTGATCTGCAGCACTGCTCGATACGGTCGCGATCATGCGACATCTTGTGGCAGAATCCAGATATATTATTGAGACAGAGAATGCTAACCTCAATTTGTCAAGGAAAGCCCAAATCTTAAAACATTCAGCGTGTAAACTGAAATCCCTTGAATGACCTTAGGTCGAACGAGTAGAAATAAATAAAAAAAAGTAAATTATTGTTTACAAATAATCCACTAAAATTTGCAAGTTCTCGTAACTTGCACCGGTAGCGGTAGCTCAGTGCATCAACTGATGTCACTGCAGCGCCTCTAACCGGGAGGTCCTAGGTTCGAGTCCTGACGGCGGCAGGATTTCCGACACTAGCTTTTCAGCTAGGTCGAATTCAGCTGCTGTCTGGAGGAGAATTCTAGCGGCCGGCTGCTCTGATCGGTAGTTTTCCGTGGTTTCTCCGATCAACACCAGGCGAATGCCGGAGCAGTACTCTACCAAACGGGCCACGGACCGCGCGCGATCTGTCCTTCCTCTTCCTTGTCCTATCCTCTCCCCTTACACACACACACTTACACTAACATGCACTACACTACCACATATTCCGGGAGACCGGTTGGGAGCTTAGAGCTAGTCCCGGCTGGGGCGGTGCCCCGCTGGTGGGAGAGTCCTGGTTAGGGGGAAACCCCACTAGCCGACGGTAGGTCGGCGCCGGACCTCGCCATCCAGCGGGGGAAGATCACCGCCATCTCCCGAGAAAAAACATGCACTACACTAACGGGACTAATGACCATAGCAGTTGACGCGCCCGGAAACACGAAAAAATCAATCAATCAAAACTTGCATTGTTGGAATCATTCGACTTAAAAGACGGCGACGATATTGCTTCACCTCGTTGTTTTATTTACTTCTAAAGATGCGAGCAACCTTTCAATCAATAAACAGTAAACTGAAGAAACAATTGCAACGCTAGCCTGCTAAAAAAAAACTGTCTTTGGATGTATGCGCTTTTTAAAGAGAGACGACGAGTTGCATGGAGCGATGTCAGCGTAGGATTCGCGGAGCACGTTCCGCACGCCCACTACGCCCTGGGTGCGTGGGCGTTGTAGAGGCGTGGGCGGCGCGGGCGACGGTCCTGTGACCCACATCCGGCGGCGCAGCGTGACGAGCAACGCGGCCCCCAGAGACTCAAGGCTGACATTTTTTGCTTCGTCCGATGCTGCGTCGGACGCTGGTCGGATGCGCTCTTTCCCTTCCCCATCGCCTCCTGCACGGCCCTCTCTTTTCCCCCTCCCTTGCAGGCTTTATTAAAGATCCTCTTGATCCGACTTTGTTTCTTCCTCATTTCCTCCTACTAGTTTTCGTCTTCTTTTTTTTCTTTTATCCTCCTCGTTCATTTGTTCTACTTGTTTGTCTCTTGTAATTGCTCTTCATCTGTATTTTCTTCTCTTTTTATCTTTTCCCTAACATTCCAATTTATTCCTCTCTTCCCCTTCCTATTAATAATTTTCTTCCCCTCTCTATTTGTCACTCTCTTCTTCCTAATTCTTGTTCACATTCTCCTTGTAGCTCTTTTTCTTCTCCGTATTTTACTTCTTATCAGTTCCACTTTAACCTCCACCTGGTTCATCGCCTTCTCTAGCATTGCTAATCGTCTGTCCTTGCCAACTGTTCTCACTAACATTTTCATATATCACAAATACGTATCATGCACTCGCTGCCACAACCTCACGAGCTCTATCGACCTTCTCACCATCACCCACCGCTCCTCCAACACCGTCCCCACCGCCTCTCCAACTCCATCTCCGCTGCTCCCAGGGTGAACGTAGCCTCTTCCGTATCTCCGTCTCCAACATCTTCCTGCAATTCTCCCGCGCCCTTCTCCTTTTCCTCCACGTCACATCTTCCACGGACTCTTCTTCTTCTTCTTCCTCCTCCCCCTCCGTAGCTTCGCTGCGTGCGCGAGTGCTGACTGAGAATCCATCTCCTCCCCTCTCCACATGACGAACGACGGATCGTAATTCTTCTCACTAATATCGGCGCAACACACGCACTTCTCAGGGCCGCCCGTTCGTGTTTCTCGTTTCGCACGCGAAACGTCACATCCGTCACGTTATCCCAGCTTTAGCCGTTTTGGCATGCGTGTAAAAATTGCTGCGACATTCTCTGGTCTGGAATTTTCCTTTCGTGTGTGAATTACAAGAGAATGCACGCAAAAATATTCGTGTTTTGAATTCCCTTGTATCGAAAACGTAATATTTTGGAATTACGTCACTCTGTCAGTACTGTGACGAAATCCCGTGTGATTGGAGGTGTCTCAGTACTGTGACAAGATCCCAGAATATTGGAATCATGTCTCGTTTTCCGATCATTATTGCCAATCATCACCTTCGATTAGAAATCAAAAATTATTATAGAGCAGTAATAACTTCTTTTATGTGTTTTTATAACTACCTCACTACCGAATTTAATGATTTATCTCAACAGAATGTTATCTATCTACTCAAAATATGGCTCCTTCGTTGCCTTTCTGACGTTAAAAAGTTCCTCGCATCGTTGAGTTTTTCTTTTAAATATTGATTGTTCTCAGTCCAATTCGCGAATTGTCTCAATTATTTACATATTGTTTATATTTTCCTTTTATTATGGAAATAATTTAATTAAAAAAGATATTTTTCTAACCTTTCTTTCTTTCTTTCTTTCTTTCTTTCTTTCTTTCTTTCTTTCTTTCTTTATTTCTTCCTTCCTCCCTTCAATAATCTCTTTTATGCAGTTTCAGTTCCTCATAACCGTATCAACTGCATATTAACCTGACCACCGTTACTCCAGGCCCCAGATGCGTCGCATATGAACCCCTATTTCTGGGCTTCATTACAGGTTTAGTTCTTTATTAAAATGTTCTTTCTCATCAGAGTGCCATCTGGAAATTATCGACAGTATTTCTTCCCCACACATTGTTTCCTCTTTTTTCCTCTTCCTTTTGTCACAAGTAGACTGTTTACACAACTACTGAGCAACTAGGGCAGTTCAGGAGCTTGGAGGAGGTTTGTTTTTCATGACTTCATAACTTTTGAAGCCATACAAGGATTTCAAAGATGGAAGAAAAAACGACCTCGTATTTTCTGTAATGATACGATATATGCTGTACAAGATAGTCAAAAGTCCACATTAAGGACAGTAGCAAGATAAAATAATATAAGGACGCACGTCAATTGATTTAATACTTAACCTAGTTTTTATTTGGACAACTTTATATATTAGCCAGCGGCCGATTTCTTTGTCATTCATTAGAACAATAATCATACTTAAATCTTTCAATATCTATATTTTCCCGTTTTCCTACTTTCTTCTCTTTCCCTTTTTTCACATCTTCTCTTCTTCACTTCACTCTTTTCTTTACATCTCTTATTCTCTGAGATATCGTTGCTTTATTCTGTGCTCAATTCAGCTTCCGTACATTTAATATACATAAATCACAGTCGTTATATCTAAGATTGTTGCAATAACATGTCTTATTTCAATCTTCAAGCGCTTCATTACAGTTGTCTTTCTTTATTAAGTTGTGTTAAATCTCATTAAAGTGCCACCCACAAATAATATTCACTATATCCTCCTGACATTGTTTTCTGTTCTATTTGTCACAAAAGTCAGATTGTTTGAATTTCTCTTTCATACAACTTTATTTCATCTTTCTTCCACCTCTCCTCCATCTCACCACCCCTCCCTCCTTCCCTCCCATTCCGTCTCTTCTTGTCGCCAGTGGTGTGGCTCCATTCCTTGGCCGTGCCGTCCTTCATAAGCCACTCGCATACGAGGTCGGACAACATTATATCCAGGAGCGCAGGTGTGAAGTGAACTCGTATTTCAGACCGTGCACACGTGCGAGCGTGCGTGCGTGTGGCTAGGCGTGCGCGTGCGTGCGTGACGTTACGAGATCGACCCGGGATTACGCTCGCTCGGGGTCATTTTCCCCTTTAATCGCGTGATCCGTATTTACGCCCCAGGCGTACGTACAGGCTTTACGTCACGGGGTTGCGACTACACGAAGCGGCGAGGATATAGATGAACGTACGGCGAAGGGTCCACGAAGTACAAGCTGGCTCGGAGTAAATAATTTCACACCATGCACATGTCAAAAGAAAGGGGGGACGTATTTATTGTGGTTGTTTTAAATTTAAAAAAAGGACAGGAAAACATTTAAAAACAATTATAATAGCGACCACCAATTTAAAACTTATACCGTGTCTGTGTTCGTGAATTTTATAATGAGTATTTTTCATTCAATGTATTAAGTTTTTATATGCTTCAAATATATTCATTAAGGATATCATAATTTTTTATGCAAAATATTAAAAATACTCATTTATGTCACTCGTGAAGCGTCTATCAATGAGCTTTGGGAAATCGATCCATCTTGGCGTATCAGAAATGATTTATATGTAATGTGGTTTTATCACTTTTGTTCTTTCACATTCGTTTTGACGCCTTCACAGACACGTAAGACGTTAAGAACATAATATACCACGGCCGAGAGTTAATTTCAACTGAAATTTGATGTTGATACTAATATTAATTAGTTAAAGACTGCTGATTTAGTTACTACCATTCAGTTTAGTTGCTGCTATTTTTATATATTTATTTATTTATTTATTTTCATTCGTGAAATAATCCTTATATCACTTCTTTTTTGGTAACTACAGTTAAATTCAAAAGCACTCATGCTACTACTTTTGATAATTCTCTGCCTTTATTGTACTCAATTGAAATATATTCTTTGGTGTTTTTATGAGGACACAATAATGAAATACTAAGATTTTTCAGATGTAATCGCTTTTTTCTGCCCCAATATAAATTCTCTCGAATATTAAAAAACTTAATTCCATACTATACGCTCTCAGAAATCTAAGATCACCAATTTGAGGTTTTAAAGCATAGATCATTGACGGTTTTGAGGCGATGCATTATTACCATCGATGTTTCAGTTTTGAAATCGATGTTTGGTGTCATCGATATTGTTGATTGATTGATAATTTCGAACGCGTCAACTGCTAAGGTTCTTAGTCCCGTAAGGGTACTGCATGTATTTTCCTCGACAGGTGGCGGTAATCGTCTCCCGTTGATGGTGAGATTCGGTGCCGACCTACCGTCGGCTAGCGGCATTTTTCCCAACCCGGTATCTCCCTCCAGCGGGGCACCGTCCCGGCGGAATAAGCTCTAAGTTCCCGACAGGTGTGGTAGTGTAGTGCATGTAAGTGTAAGGGGTGAGGATACGCCATGAAAGAAAGGTAAGATCGCGCGGTCCATGCCCCGCTTGTTAGAGTACTGCTCCGACACTCACATGGCCGGAGAAACCAAAGAAAACTACTAATCAAAGCAGCCGGCAGGTAGAATTCTCCTCCAGACAGCGACTGAATTCGACCTCGCAACTTAATTAGTGTCCAAAACCCTGCCACCGTCAGGACCGGAACCCTAGGACCTCCCGGTCAGAGACCCTGAAGTGACATCAGCTGATGCCCTGAGCAACCACTTCCGGTACATCGAAGTTACGTTGTCGATGTGGCACCCCTAGTTGTCACCCAGAGTGCGACTCGGGGACCAGCTGCTCGGGCGATGGGAAGCTAAAAAGTTGCCCTGTGGCCCTCGCAACTCTGTCAGGGGTGAGGGAAAGGAATGAGGGGATTAGGGCGTTACCACCCAGCCGTGTACTTGCGCGGGGCGCTTTCATTGGGGGCACGCGCCGCCGCCGACGGGAAGTGGGCAATATATTCATTGCGCGAGGAATAATGTAATGGGCACGAGCTCGCTGGGGTAAATGTAATTAGCGCTGTAAACTTCTGTAATTGCTGAGTGGGGATATATAGAAAGTTACATACTTATTTCAGTTCCACCCTGTCTGGTGGAACTGGTGTCTAGAGGGTGATTCTGTTAATTTATTTCGAGTAACTGGGAATAATTGTGTAATTTTCATTTCTATACTTCGATAAGTCAAAAGTCTTTGGAAATTCATTTACTGTACATTTATAGTGATTGGAATTTCAACATAGGATGTGATGCAACAATTCTTCACAATTCGCCCTTGTGCAATGTCATTATGTTGTATGGAGGTATACGAGTAGGTACCTTATTTTCTAATATAATCTATCATTCTCTATACTTCACTCTGGAGTAAATAATTCGAAAATCAATTTTTAAAACAAAATGAAACAAAAAAATATTACGAAAAAGCACAATCATAAGGTAAAATGCTTATATTCCTCCCCATTATGCAGTGATAATGTACGTCATCTGCAATTTAGTAGAAATGCTGTTAAATACATTTTACCTTGACAGTGCTGTTATTGTAGAAAAACTTGTTGAAAAATAAATTCCAATCGCCGGTACTTTAATAGACGAACTCAGTGAATAATTTGATCCCCGTCCTCTCGCTTCTAAATGCGATATCCGGGAACTCCAATCTCAGTTAATTTAAAATCTACGATAACTATTTTTTTCTTTTTTCCCCCACTGATTTAAGATTTAAAGGTTCCATCGCAAGTAGTTGTTCAAAATTACGTAGCAAGGACAGTATAATTTATTGTACAATGCCTTTGACATGAAAGGATGGGAAATATGACGGACAGAGAACAGCTAGTACTTCCTTAACACATCCACATTCTCTTCCAATTCAACTTCAAAAACAGTTCTCTGAGTGCCAGAAAGCAGAACAGTATGCTCCAGTGTATCAACTGCGTAAGTGGTCCAAATTGCGAATTGGTAATGATGAGTGCGTTATCCTACTATTTAACAGGACGTAGAAGTATGCAATGGCAAGAAAAATACGAATGGTGTGATATATCGTTTACAACGTATATAGTATTTCATGTCAAAAGCAAATGACTAGAACTCGGTTAAATAGTGTTTAATTCTGTATCGCGTATAATGCTGCTGCTTCCGCCATATTTTAGCTTCGCCCGTAGAACAACTTTGACATGGACGGATAAAAGGACTGAGGGGAGAGTAATGCTGTATTGTTGTTGCCTTGGCATTTATAACACAAGCAATAAATGTTGTGAGAACAAATTCGAAATAACTTTACATAAGAAATAAATTATTTCTATGGCGTGACAACGTCCATTTCAGTTATTTTAGAAAACAATTTCAAATTATAACGTTTGAGGGTGAGACCGAGGGCAATGCAAGAATGATGTGAAAGCGCAAAATCAATGTGTTTAATGTTAGCTACATACGTGTGAACAAGTATATACGTTTAATTCCGAGCTGCGTAATGTTTTAACACGCGCCGCCCCTAATGTATTGGAGCACCGCGAGTACAACAGGTTTGACACGCAATGGTAAGAGAACTGGGGGGAGGGGCTGGACCACTCTACCGAACGAGAACAGCGACGCCAGAGGGCAGCACAACGAACCCTGCTGCAGAGTAGAGTCGCGTTATCGACCAAAAAAAATCAATAAAAAAAAATCGATGCTCAAAGTTAAATCTCTGATGTTAATAATTGATTGAATAATTAGTGATTACGGGAGCAACAAATGACTCGGGTCATTAGTACCGTAAGGGTACTGCAAATTTTATCGCTTAAGGTCGCGGCTTCCCCCGCTGGCTGGCGAGATCCAGCGCTGACTTAAGTCGAATTCCGAATATTTTCCCCAAACAGGTATCTCTCACCAGCGGGGTACCGCCCCAGCCGGATTGATTGATTGATTTTTTCGTGTTTCCGGGCGCGTCAACTACTTCGGTCATTAGTCCCGTTAGTGTAGTGTATGTTTTTCTCGGGAGATGGCGGTGATCTTCCCCCGCTGGATGGCGAGATCCGGCGCCGACCTACCGTCGGTTACTGGGGTTTCCCCCTAACCTGGACTCTCCCACCAGCGGGGCACCGCCCCAGCCGGGACTAGCTCTAAGCTCCCGACCGGTCTCCCGAAATATGTGGTAGTGTAGTGCATTTTAGTGTAAGTGTGTGTGTAAGGGGAGAGGATAAGACAAGCAAGAGGAAGGACAGATCGCGCTCGGTCCGTGACCCGTTTGATAGGGTACTGCTTCGGCATTCGCCTGGGGTTGATCGGAGAAACCACGGAAAACTACCGATCAGAGCAGCCGGCCGCTAGAATTCTCCTCCAGACAGCAGCTGAATTCGACCTAGCTGAAAAGCTAGTGTCGAAAATCCTGCCGCCGTCAGGACTCGAACCTAGGACCTCCCGGTTAGAGGCGCTGCAGTGACATCAGTTGATGAGCTACCGCTACCGGTCCGCCCAAGCCGGGACAAACTCTAAACTCGTGAGTGATCTCCTGGTAAGAGTGATAGTATAGTATCTGTGCGTAAGTAAGGGATGAGGATAGGACAAGGAAAGGGCAGGAAAGATCGCGCGCGGTTCGTGGGCCGTTTCTTAAGGTAATGCTCCTGCGTTAGCCTGGTTTTCACTGGAGAATCCACGGAAAACTACCGAACAGAGCAGCCAGCCAGAATACTCCTCCAGACAGCGCATGAGTTCGACCTAACAGTGTAGCCTTCCCGCCACTCTCAGAAGTCGAACCGTTGGACCTCCCGGTCTGAAGCACTGCAGTGACACCAATTTCCCTGAGCCACACGTGCCGGTTCCAATTTCGACCCAAAACAATCGATGTTATTAAACATCAACGTTTTTACAACTGGGTCAGTAACCAGGTTACTAATCCAGTTTTTAAAACAGGATAAGTAACCAGGTTGAAGTTAAAGCGGAGTAGATTTAATTTGCAAGTCGTCTCATTTATTAATTTTTATTGATATTTCTCTCACAAAACTAAATCAATAAATCATCAGGATAATTAACAAAATATTAATTATCTTATTTGATAATTCAAAAATAATATACATTTCTTTTTTGACAAGAACTTAATTTTCTTTATTTTTAACCATTGGTTTCTTTGGTCTGAAGTGTATTAAAGTTGTAGGTTTCTGATAATTATTAAAGAATTTTGTTATAATAGAACTTGTTTCATCTAAAAAATACCAACCCCTTTAAAACATCGATCACGCAATCTCGATGTTAAAACAACATCGCCTTCAAAATATGGATCATTATATAAAAACATCGCTGTTTTGAAAACACCCATGTCGAATCCCTTGTGTAGAGTGGAAAGGAGGAAAACGTGGGGCGGAAAACATGGGACGGCAAACGTGGGGCGGGAAACGTGGGGCGGGAAACGTGGGGCGGGAAACGTGAGGCGGGAAACGTGGGGCGGGAAACGCGGGGCGGGAACGTGAGCAAGAAACGTGGGGCGGGAGACGGGGCGGGAAACGAGGCGGGAAACGTGGGGCGGAAACGTGGGGCGGGAAACGTGGGGCAGAAAGTAGGCGGAAACGTGGGCGGGAAACGTGGGGCGTGGAAACGGGCGGAAACGGGCGGGAAACGGGCGGAAACGTGAGGCGTGGGAACGTGGGCGGGAAACGGGCGGAAACGGGCGGAAACGTGGTGGAAACGGGCGGGAAACGGGGGTGGAAACGGGCGGGAAACGGGCGGGAAACGTGGGCGGAAACGGGTGGAAACGTGGCGGAAACGGGCGGGAAACGTGGGGCGGGAAACGTGGGGCAGGGAAACGCGGAAACGGGCGGGAATCGTGGGGCGGGAAACGTGGGGCAGAAAGCGTGGGACGGGAAACGTGAAACGGCATCGCACGCACTGTTATGCTTCGCTGTTTAGCGTTTACGGCGGCCGCGTTGAAACCATTCGCGTGTTCGCTTGGCGCGCCCCGCCCCCTCCCCCTCGTTCCAGAGAGCGCTGCCCACTCCCGCGCGCGATCGTTGGGGCGAGAGTGGCCAGTGCGGAAACGAATGCGTGGAAGTCGGCGCTGTGGCCTGCACGGCATTCTGCGAGAGGCGTTTACCAGGAGAGTTGGCTCAGGGCGGCAACTGATACCACTGCAATGCTTCTGATCGGGAGGTCTTAGGGGGTTCGAGTTCCGATGGTGGCAGGATTTTCGATACTAGCTAGTTAGCTAGGTAGAGTTCAACCGCAGTCTGGAGGAAAATTCTAGCGACCGGCTGCTCTGATCGGTAGTTTTTCTTGGTTTGTCCGATCCAATACCAAGGAAATGCCGGAGCCATGTTCTAACAAATGAGCCAGAGACCGCGTGCGATCTTTCCTTCCTCTACCCTCCCCCCTTCCTTATATACACTACACTACCACAAAAACCGGGAGGAGCTTACAGCGTATCCCGAATGACGGTGGTGCCCCGCTGGTGGGAGATACCTGGTTAGGGAAAACTCTGCTAGCCGACAGGTACGTCGGCGCCGGATATCACCATCCAGCGGGGAAGATTAGCGCCACATTCCACGGAAAACACATGCAGTACGGTTACGGGTCTAACGACATTTGCCGTTGACGCGCCAGAATCACGTATCAATAAAAAAAGCACGGGGCTTTTGAAACGTGGCAGAAATTCTTTCGTCGGAGAAGGCGAGGATGAGGAAATGAGATTGCGTCAGGAAATTGGTAAATTGAGGATCATATCATACTCAAGAAACGATGTCCAAAGAACAAACTATTTTTTTTTCAAATCAAAATGAACCTAAAAATTGAAAGAAATAGTCAAACATATGATAAAATAGTAATAATAAATGAATAAACAATTGCATAGATTCAATAGTAAGATTATCTGCCTCTGAACACAGAGGTTTATCACTGCACTCTTGGCCTGGTCGCGAGTCGTCCAAGGAGGCTGAATAAACTGTGTAGCCAGTATCGAAAATCCCCCATCGTCGGAGCAGATTCGTAACCCAGGATCTCCCGGACAATGATGTTGCAACGGCATCTGAGCCTTTTCATCCCACTTGTCTGAATTTGTTGTAACGTGTGAATTAAGAGACTTAAAGTGGCCGCACGGGACATTAATTTTTTTTGGCAATATCTCTTCCATAATAAATCAACCGTAGTACTTAAACAAAAGGTCTGAGGAAAGGAAGTAACGAAATTAATTTATGTCCACGTTGAATGGGTCAGTTCGGCCGAATACTTTAAGTTCATTGGATAGTGTTCTGCCAAGCAGCGCGGTCGCCCATGTTGCCCTGAACGAGTCGGCCGTTGGGCAAACCGAGCGACGCTCCATTCTTCGATTTAAACATAGAGGTACTTCGAGGTCACGAGCTGAATGGAGATGGAGGAGACACTGTTATCCAATCGGAAGCTTCGTTACGACTTAACGTTGGAAGCATTGTAACAATCTATGGCGGGCAATTCTTTTCATAACACCATCTTCTTACAAGAAAAAAAATCATATAAACAAAAAATACCATGTCATGACATAAGTATACTCATACGATATCTTTAGTTACAACCAATTTGTTTCAATTTTTCTTCACGAACGGCGGTCTGCTAACCTTAACGGATGGTCGTTGTTAAGTGTGGCTTTTTGTTCTTGCTTTTGTTGTGTTAAATCTATAACAGTACAGTATTACGAAAAATTTATTACATTTCATTAGGTATCCTGGAAACTGTGACAAACTAATGTTAGTAGTTAATATGCTAGGGTATTACGACATTTATATTCTAAGAATACTTATTACGAAAATACTGCAAATAAATATGAAAGGGCTATGAATAATTATTTTAAAAAACTGAAGGGTACGACACCGGGACCGACATAGCAGAAAACAAAAATGTTTTTAAAATGCCAATGTTCGAGTATCCACTTGAAAAAATAGTACCAATATTTATAAATAAGTGAATGTTATAGACTCTGTTTCGGAGTCAGGGATGTGGGCAAGTGCTGTTGGTTAAACCAGCTTTAAAGCTTCTATTAAAACGCGGTGACCTACTTTCCAAGCGCGCAGTTTTATACCCAAGTTCATTTAGTTATTGGATTCATTTAGGGGAAGTTCAGCTATGTATCCTAGATAACCCTAGTTAACTTTACAAGTTTCCACATAAACTATGTGGGATTTGCAAAGCGGTAGGAAAGACCAAAGAGAATAAATGGAGTTAGTAAAACAATTCCGTTACATGCCGTTCCTAAAATATATATGAACAGAAGCAAAGCTAACTATAAAACAGAGATTATAATGCTGCCATTATTTAATTTAATCAGTTACGTACGAAAACTGAATTATGATTTTTATATTTTACGTTGTTATTAGTCTTGTAATGTTTTGACAAATAAGTATACTTTTGAATCTTTTTCGTGTAAGAGTGCAACACACAGTGTATAAAATGAAAAGAATACAATCATTTACTTTCATGCCATCTATCTTTTCTGGGTTGGATATTTCACATTTAATATTGCACTATGTGTAGTTATTTCTTTCTCTCCATTTTATCTTTTACCAAGAAATTTTCTCCATTCTTGCACTACTGAAAAATACAAAATTAGCTTGGCCCCTGGGAACATTTCCGACCGTGCAAATCCCTGTTTTGATTGAAAATTTAAGAGAGACATAAGAGTCGTGTTATTAAATCAAACAGAACATGAAATAATTTATTCAATTATTCAAATATTTTATATTATGTGCGATTGAGAGTTCTCAGGCCAAAGAGTGGTAGTAACTGGAAAAGTTAACCTCTAAACAATGTAACCCAAGTTTTAGGAAGGTCTCATTTGGTAGATTATGGCCTAAGAACATAACTTGTTGGTCCCTTTAAGTACCTGGAAAATTAATTTTTAAATAACAGGACGCACCATTTCCGAATATAGCTGGATTGAACAAGCGGGAGAATCCTTTGTTTACAAGCGCAAACGTCCTAATTCTTTAACACAAAACGAAATCCTTTGATGCACAAAGTCAGAAGCCAGATTAAAACCTTTCATCTGATAATTCATGTATCTTGCGTATTTTATGGATTTCAAAAAAGGGGCTTTGAGTCAAAAGTAAAGTAGGGACTAAAAATAATCAAACAAACAGTTCAAGCAGCTGGTTCAACAACAGACATATCTTCCACTTTAGATACAACGTCCTCACCCTTTGTTCTAAAAAGAAAAAAAAAAAAATCTCGCGCGGTCGAGCTGAAAGAGGTGGCCAGAGAGTCGTGAGGGCGTCGGGGGAAGATGCTGGTGGCGGGCGACGTCGACAAAAGATAACGAGGTAGAGGACGACGACTTCAGAGGTGCAAACGACACTAAGGGAAGCTAAGTGCTCCCTTTTTCAACCCACGCCCCCAATAGTGGCGTGTGGCGAGGGCAGCGGGAACAAAAAAACAGAAAAGACGAGGGGCGCCCCCTTCCGTAAGCTCAAGTGTCATTAGGGGCACACGCGCTGTGAATGTTTTAGCGAGCAGCGTCGTGTGTCTTTGTCAGGTTCTTCTTAGCTTGGACTCGATGTTGTAAATTTTAGGACCTCCGCTGAAATTCTACGTTAAGCACTTAAAGTGGTCGACAGTCTTTGACAGTCGTGAGCCATGAACTGGTGATCTGAAACTAACAGCTATGTTTTATTATTTCATTTCATTATATTCCAGATGCTTTCTTTCATGCACAGAGTAATACAAAACCGTTTTTTTTTATGCACGAGAGTTTGTGATTGAACGTGTCCTCTCTCAACCTGCCAACCAAATAAGGAAATAATTAAATTAATAATAAATAAATAATGCTCGTTTAGTGTTGTTCTACGGAATTGTATGGTCGCAAATTTGGATTTACGGGTCCATTCGAATAGATTTGGCAATACTCCTAGTCCTCTATTACTTTTCCCATAAGGATGTAATTCATTAATGATATATTATAAGAAAATCTCCACAAATTAAATCATAAAATTGTTTCGCTTCGTGTCTCAGCGAACATTCGCTTTAAATTATTCATGTAATTGAAGAAATATATTTTAACTCCTCCAGATTGTAGTAACGCATTACCACAGAGGTTTTGGAATATATTTTCATAAATTATAGAGAACTGATTTTGAAGGATACAGCCCATATATTATCGATTCGTTGAAATGTGTGTTGATATATGGTTTGTTATATTAAAGAAAAGTAAACATGATGAGGAAATTTACCGACAATAAAAACTTACCAAAAACATTTAACTGTTCAAAAAAGTGCCTTTACTGCAGGAAAAATTAAGCGAAGACTACTTGTATTTTTGAAAAATTTGACATGACAGTATTAAGATCTTTCTTTGAACAACAGCTTCCATTAAGCCAAAAAAATCAATGTTTTACAGAAGCCATTTTTCAGAAAAAAATTGAAAATGTTGAGACTTCATGTAAAGAATCCCCTAAACTCATAATAGGTTTCAAATTCGTAGAGACTCGAGTTTGTTCAGATCGAACATGAAATTCTATTTTGAAGAAAATCGTCTGGATTGTTTAGGCACCAGCGTGGACCACATACGAACAGACGGACATTTTGCCGTCAAACAATTTTTTTGTATAAAGGACCCCGCAAAAATGTGGCTTCTAACTACATAACGTAATATTGTACATCAAGAAACACGATTTATCCAGTTTTCCGTTACTAGGGCTCAACAATTCGATTTTTTCGAAAAAAATTGCCGATTTACACCGTTTCATTACAATCCTTTTAACAATCCTACTAACTACACAGCAGGGCACGAAAGTAAAAAGCCCGATTAGGTTAACAATAGGAAAGGAAGGATGACTTCAGATATAAACTTGAGGGTCGCCAATAGTAAATGAAGGAAAAGAAAAATGTGAGAGAAGAAATGAAAACGAGCATATGCACTGAAGGGGAAGCTGGCAGAGAGAGAGACATTTGTGCCTAGAATCCTCTCCGCCCCAGCGCTTTTTAATAACCCGCACGCGCACACATGTACACACACACACACACACACACGCACACGCACACACACACACGCACACACACACACGCGCGCACACACGCACACATACACTCACACATACATTCAAGCGCCCCCAACGAGGGGGCGAACGTTCCCGGCCTCGCCGCCTTCGTTAGCGCGGAAATCGGGGCAGCACATTAACGACAGGCGACGCGGCGGCGCGGTCGGTCGGTTGAGGCAGGGGCTGCTTATATATTCGCGGGCCCATTCAATTAAGCCTGCCTAAGTGGCACGCTCCGCGCGGGGTGTTGGTGGCGGCGGCGGCGGCGGCGGCGGCGGCGGCGGCGGCGGCGGTGGCGGTGGCGGTGGCGGTGGCGGTGGCGGTGGCGGCGGCGGCGGCGGCGGCGGTGGCGGTGGCGATGACGGTGGCGGTGGCGATGACGGTGGCGGTGGCGATGACGGTGGCGGTGGCGATGACGGTGGCGGTGGCGGTGGCGGTGGCGGCGGCGGCGGTGGCGGTGGCGGCGGCGGTGGCGGTGGCGGTGGCGGTGGCGGTGGCGGTGGTGGTGGCGGTGGCGGTGGCGGTGGCGGTGGCGGTGGCGGTGGCGGTGGCGGTGGCGGTGGCGGTGGCGGTGGCGGTGGCGGTGGCGGTGGCGGGCGGTGGCGGTGGCGGCGGCGGCGGCGGTGGCGGCGGAGGCGGTAGGGTGGCAGCGAAGGTGGAGGCGGAGGCGGTGGTGGTGGCGGCGGACCGCTCCCGGAAGGGCTGTAACGCCAACACCCTGCTCTTGCTGTGGGCCCTCGCAACGCTCGGCGCACAGGACGCGGCCACGCTGCCCTTCCACGCTGGTGCTCTCCTGCTACCGCGCACCGACCGCCGCTATCATCAGGCTTACACTTCTTCCACACCACCTTTCTTCCGATATTCATCTCTCCGCCGGAGGCTCTCCGCCCTCCCACCATCCATGGCACAGTCTCCGCCCCATCAAAGCATCCTTGACGCACCCTTCGTCCTCCATCCAACCACTCACCCACCATACTCCACCCTGCCTCCATCCTCCACACTGTCCTTGCTCCATTCACCACCCTCTGCCCTCCCTCCAGCCCCCACACTCTGCCCTCCCTCCAGCCCACACACTCTGCCCTCCCTCCAGCCCACACACTCTGCCCTCCCTCCAGCCCACACACTCTGCCCTCCCTCCAGCCCACACACTCTGCCCTCCCTCCAGCCCACACACTCTGCCCTCCCTCCAGCCCACACACTCTCTCCTCCCTCCAGCTCACACACTCTCTCCTCTCTCCAGCCCACACACTCTCTCCTCTCTCCTGCCCACACACTCTCTCCTCCCTCCAGCACACACACTCTATCCTCCCTAATGATTCACTTCTGTAATAGTTTCCATATTAAATACCGTGAAAACAAAATCGCTTGATCGCATTGCGCGTAGAAGCATTCTTTGTTGTTGGATGCACGTTATTTCTACCAATATAATGAAGGGGGGGAGTGATCTTACAAGTTCCTCTTACATTCAATTGCTGGATGGGTAGGTCAATGTTTGATTTCGAGGAATATTACCCAGCAGATACAGAAGTAAATTAATATTTAATAATCGCCTGAAATATACTGCATGACAATTCTTTAAACATACAGAATAAAATTAAGTCGAGTCTGCGTTTTCCTGTTTTCAAAAATCATTCATTCCCATCTTATTAATTAATATCAACTCAGAAGTCAAGTGGAAAACGTACGATAAAATAAGAACTCAATGTTCTCCCTCTTTTTAAATGTTTTTCCTCTTCCGATATTAAATGCCTTTTAGGTCGCCCTTTTCGATACCTAATCCACAAGACCATTTCCAGCAGCTGCACTAGCTATTTCCTCCTTTTCCACTTCCTGCTTTGATGTCTAGAAATTAAATTATTCCACAGTAAGCTGCAGTTCGTCCTGGGCGCCTATCTGAAACAAGACACCATCTTCTCCCGGGAAGCAGACAGTCGTTTCAATTCCAGGCAAATTAGAGGACACGGATTTTCATAATTGAAAAGTCTTTAATCAAGCGTTGAGGGATATTTCTCTTTTAACAAAAACTGGTTGAAAATTAATATTACATAAATCTGAAATGCAGAAATGAATGTTAGTCGCAAATAAGAGACATCCAAATTCCATTAGTGTGTAGATAAGTAGTCTCAAATAACTACCATAATATATATGTACAAATAGGATAATTTACAATTTTCAGGACGAAGTTCAGGTTTTATATTGCCTTAAGATACGGTATATATGACCACTACATTGCAGCGACACGATATATTAAGTGATCAGGAGTACTGCATTTTTTAAGAACATCTTCAACCAGAATATCCGGTAAAGTACATTAACTGGAACTTTTTGTAAAGAAATCGTAGTTCTATGAATCCATATTATTTAGTTGCTGCGAAAAAATTAGATGTCTGGATGTTTTAAAGGTCATAGTATTAATATCGTACGTTTTTCTGCTCAGATCGATTTTTTTAAATAAAGCTAAAAAAATATCGTTATTATTGGACAATATCGTAATTATTGGACTCACACTGAAGAGATAAGTAAAAAAATAAAGGAAACGTCTGCTATTTGCTAGCGGGAATACTGTAGTGTCCTCGAAAGCGGGACGAAACGCAAGCTTTTTGCACATTAACCTTCAAGTGAATGTCGGGCGCTTCCAAATGTTTATGAGCCGTTTCCTCCCCCAGCGCATCGCGTTATCCCGCCGTTCACGAGCGCTTCCTGTCCTGCACTGCTCGCGCGAAGGCGGAAGTGGATGCGGCGAGAGGAATCAGGGAAGATGTGCAAGCGGACGTAGAGATAGACGGAGAGGAGGCAGAGGTGGTAGAGTTGAAGGCTAAGGGGCAGAGGGAGACGGAGGTAGAAGGGGAGATGAGATGGGCATGGGAGCGGAGGAGAGAGGATGGCGAGACAAAGGATTGTGATGCCGGGCACGTCAACTAACGAGGTCGTTATTCCCATAAGTGTAGTGCTTGTTTTTTCATTGGAAGTTGTGATCGTTCTCCACTGGACGGTGAGATCCGGCGCCGACCTACTGTCGACTAGCGGGGTTTTCCCCAACCAGGTATGTCCCACCAGCGGGGCACCGCCCCAGCCGGGACAAGTTCAAAGATCCCGACCGGTCTCCCAGAATGTGTGATAGTGTAGTGCATGTTAGTGTAAGTGTGAGTGTGTAAGGGGTGAAGATAGGACAAGGAAGAGGAAGGAAAGATCGCGCGCCGTCCGTGGCTCGCTTGTTAGGGTACCGCTCCGGCATTCGCCTGGTGGCGAGACAATGGATGGAGCAAGGGATGGGCAGAGGAGATGGAAGAACAGAGGACTGATGATTAAGGAATTTGAGATGGAGTTGGAAGGAAGTGAAGGTAGAGATCAGGATAGAGAGAGAAGCATAGATAGAAATGGAAGAGGAGGTAGAGGAAAAAATGGAGATAGAGAAGGAATAAAAGATAGTGACAGAGTTAGGAATAGAGAGGAGGTGGTGAAGGTAGAAGAGAAGGTGAAGGTAGAGGGGACAGTAGAAATTGAGGTGAAGAGGAATGGGAAAGTAGAGGTAGGGGTGGGGATGAGGTGAGGGTACAAAAGAAGGTGGAGTTAGAGCGGAAGGCGAAGGCGGAAGCAGAGGCAGAGGCAAAGACGGAAAAAAGACACAAAGAGAAGGCATAGAAGAAGGATACGAAGGTGGTAGGAAATGAGAGAACGGCGCTGACAGTTAAAGGTGGAAGTGGTGGCAATGGCGGAGGAGACAGTGGAGGCAAATTCTAGAAGTGAAGTTCGGGTCAAAAGGATGGGGCGTCCGCTGAGGAGGAGTGAGAGCAGAGGTCGACGACGTAGTGAACGGCAGCGGCAACCTCAGAAGTCATGATTAGGCTGAGGATTTTGCATATTTACATTTTTTCCCTAAACGTAATGATCTTCATAAAGCACACAAATTCATTACTCATTGTTTGTGATCGATATGCAAGTTCTTATAGTGCATATTTTTGCATATTTATGATGATTGAGTATATTTTCATTTTAAGAGCATATATGTGCATATTTTACATTTTTTTGTTCGTTCATAAAATTGGGAGGAACGTTGAGATGGCTTTCGAGTTTGCATCACACATGTGTAACTAGAACGGTACAGTTAATCAGGAAGTCGATCCAAACATGTCCGTGGGAACGAAACATGTCCCACTGAACTCTGTAGCAAATTCATTTAACAATTTGCCAAGACCAATAGGACGGATCTTAGCAGAAGAAACGAAGAAAATTCAAGAAAAAATCCTGGTCTGAGAACAATGCAAACTTAATGTGGTATTTTATAGGGTGAAACGCATTGTGTTGAAAATTACACAACTAAAGAAATTTAAGCTTTTAAGTATTGTCTGTTAAACTCAAGCGAAATTTAAAGAATTTCGTAAGCATAAGAACGTTCTTGCGGGTAACCAAAAATGATTCATACCAGAAAATTTGGAAAAATGTATTATAAACTCTTGCAATTGAAATTAAATTCAGTGTGTATCATTCAACATTTAAATTGAACTATATTGTAGAGAAAATACGCATTTTTTCCGTGCATATTCTGCTTTTTAAGTGAATATTTTCCTATTTTTTAAAACATTAGTAGCATTTAGTAGCAAAGCCACTAATAAAATTAAAAAGCCCCAAATTCATAAATCTCTAATATCAAGAACCTTGGTGTCCATAGGGTCTCAAATATATAATCAATTACCATTAGCTCTAAAAAATAGTAAGTTCTTAAATATTTTCAAACACAAGATAAAGATTTGGATTTTAAAACATGAAGATAATGATATAAACAAGTTAACTGAAATATTGCCTTAAATCTGTTTGCTGTGTAAATTAAATATAAATTGATTTATGGAATTATATATTTTGTCTATGGAAATATACCTAATGCATCTCAGTAAATTTTCACTTATTGTATGCTTTAAAGCTAGGTGTTTTATTTTGTATGTTCACAAAAAATTAGATTGTAAATATAAAAAAAACATTGTTAAAACACGCCACACACAAAAATACTATGTAGAAGTGGACAGATAAATTATAAATTCAGTATTGCTAACCATCACAACTGGTTATCGATGGTTAGGAATTTCAAGAAACAACAATGTACAGTACATTATCTCTATAAATCAAGTTGGGAATAATAATAATAATAATAATAATAATAATAATAATAATAATAATAATAATAATAATAATAATCATTTTTCGTGTTTCCGGGCGCGTCAACTGCTTCGGTCATTAGTCCCGTTAGTGTAGTGCATGCTTTTTCTCGGGAGATGGCGGTGATTTTCCCCTCGCTGGATCGCGAGATCCGGCTACCATCGGCTAACCAGGACTCTCCCACCAGCGGGGCACCGCCCCAGCCGAGACAAGCTCTAAACTCCCGACCAGTCTCCCGACATGTGTGGTAGTGTAGTGCATGTTAGTGTGAGTGTGTAAGGGGAGAGGATAGGACAAGGAAGGGGAAGGACAGATCGCGCGCGGTCCGTGGCCCGTTTGGTAGGGTACTGCTCCGGCATTCGCCTGGTGTTGATCGGAGAAACCACGGAAAACTACCGATCAGAGCAACTGGCCGCTAGAATTCTCCTCCAGACAGCGACTCATGTTATCATTGTTATCATTATTAATTACCATTATCATTATTATCATTAATTATCATCATCATAATTATCATTATTAATTATCATCATCATAATTATCATTATTAATTATCATTATCATTAACATCATTATCATTATTATCGTTATTATATTATTATTATTATTATTATTATTATTACATATTTGCATACATATTTTCAGGATTTTTAGTGCACATGAATCCGCACCCTGTCATGACGAGGCAGGGGCAGAGTAGGTGGAGACAGCGGCGGCGGTGTTTGTGATAAAGGCAGGAGCGTTCCACCGTCGCCCATGCCGTCCGCTCATCGGCGAAGAGCCACGTCCGGACGACTGCAGGCCCCGGCCGCCGCTCGTCGCCGGGCCGGGGGACGGAAGCGGTCGTTAAAATAAAACAGGGCGGTCCCCACAAAAGCGACCGATAAGGGCCTTCCAGGAGCCGTTAAGCGAAGGTCCAGCGAAGCGCTGCGCGGGTTGCGTCGAGCGAAACTACGAAGCATTCGGTCGCCCGTTCTACTGACGCGACATCGACGGCAAAACATTGATGTTGCGTCGGTCGCCCGTACTATACTTGATTTTTTCAATGTGGCATCTGTGGGTAGCAACTCCAAGATGGATTTCGGCACGACTTTTTGCGTCTTTCTTGGTCCTGCCGGAAGTGTCGCATGCTCGCGACCGTATCAAGCAGTGTTGCAGATCAAGCGACTCTAACGGTAGGACTGAGAAGGTCGTGCCGAATTCCATCTTGGAGATACTACTCACAGGTGCCACTTTAAAAAACCAAGTATAATGATGTGACATCGACGACAAAACATCGATTTTGCGTAGCATCTATTGTCAAAATTAATACGTCGATGTCAAAAATACATCGACCAAAATCCATCGATGTTTTTGAACATTAATGTTTTAAAGTAGTAACTTCTAACATTAAGTTCACACAAGAAAATTTAATTTGACAATGGACGTGCATCTTATTTTATAACTGAAATTAAACTGAATACAAAATTTAAAAAACTGCAAAAAACTGCAAAAACTGCAAAAAAGTGTACAAAATGCGAGGAAAGACGAAAGAAATATCATGGCATTATGATCATCGGGCGATGAATAACAGTCTCTTCAATGAAGTTAGTGCATGTCGCGTTAGTGTAGTTCGAAGACAGTTACTATCAGTTATTTCATATTTTAACTTTTTCAGAATTGTGATTATGGGAATTTTTCATCCACAAACAAAATATCGTAAACGTAGAAACATCGAGCACAAAATATCGATACTTAAAAAACGTCGGTTTCAATACATCGATGCTTCGATATACTTTTGTAGAAACATTGATGTTTTGAAAACATCGACGTCGATGTCGCATCCCCAGCCCGCACAAGTGGCCTCGCGGTGGGAGGCGACGTGCGATTCCGATCAAGGCTGTAATCCAAGGTAATATCCTAGAACAAAGATTGATTGATGATAAGGGCACGTTAGCAGCTATGGTCATTAGCCTTGTTAGTATACTGAACGTTTTACTCCACTAACTGTCTCCGCATTCCAAGGACCATACCACGATAGGTGGCTCAGGGCATCAACTGATGTCACTGCACTGCCTCTGACCGGAAGGTTCAAGATTCAAGTTCAAGATTCGGCAATATTTTCGACATTAGCTAAATAACTAGGTCAAGTTCAGTCGCTGAGTGGACGAGAATTCCAGCAGCCAGCTGCTCTGGTTCGGTAGTTTCTCGTGGTTTCTCCAATCAATTCCAGGCAAATGCCGGGACATTACCCTAACAAACGGGCCACGGACCAGCACCCAATCTTTCCTTCTTATTCCTTGTCCTATCCTCACTCCTTATTTAGATACACACTAACCTGCACTACACTACCGCATATGCCGGGAGACCGATTAAAAGCTCCAGGCTGGCGCGGTACCCCGCTGGGTGGGAGATACCTGGTTGCGGAAAACCCCGCTATCCGACAGTGGGTCAACGCCGAATCTCACCATCAATCGGGGGAAGATCACTGCCACCTACCCCAGGAAAACATGCACTACACTTACGGTAGTAATGACCTTAGCAGTCGATGCACTCGGAATCGATGAATCAATCCAAGGACCACACTTGCATTCTTACCAACATTAAACATGAATTTAATAATCTTTTTAAACTGTATTTATTCTCAGCATTATTTTACTGTCATTTAAAATCTATCAACAATAATTAACCCCCCAACGTTTTTCGCTCCCCTTACGTTTTAACCAGTTTTTGAAACGAAAATTCGCGCACTCATCTTTTGCTACAAACTACGAAACACCCTCTTATTAAGAAATATACAATAACGTGCACAGTAAATTCTCAGAGTAGTTACAATCTCCAAAACCCAGCAATTCGTAAAGATTAAATCCGACTTGGTAATGAAATGCGTTCTCTAACGAATACTCTGGTGTTCTTGGCGTAATGAATTTGTATAGCGCTCGCGTGTTCTTATTGCAAGAGTGGCAACAGGGAAGTCGGAAACGTCTGAGAAAAAAAGGGAGTGTACTATGGGTATTATGAGGGCCCGCACAGAATTGTTGGGAACTATGCATATGATTCGAAATGCCCAGATTCACAATCAAGGTGAGTTAGAAGACAGACCCTACACTACAGAATACAGTCTTCGGTTTTAAAAATTCAGTGAGAACGACTGTGCAGTGAATGATACCACGTAAATCGATAAAGGATAAAAAATGAAAAAAATCAAGAAGTAGCATGAAAATGCTTTGTGGATTACAATTTACTTTTGAAGTAACATAGATTGTTACTTCACTCTCATTGCATCTTGTCACGTTGGTAACACAAAAAAATGACAGAAAATAGTACCATGGCAAACAATAGGGAGAAGAGAAAGTTAGAAGAAAAAAGGCGTAACATAGAAGAAAAAGTGTGTGTGATACTGGTATGACTCATTGCAGCCATATCATAAGTTTGCAGAATTTGCATAACTGTGTAATTACTTCTCTAGATTACTTTCAAATGTGCCGTTTTTTAACGAACTGTATCTACGAACAAGATGGGAAATAAATTCCATTTCCTCGCATATCACTAAGCAACACATTGCCCTGGGTCGACAAAAACGAATACATCTCATAACACACGCCGTGGCTAGATTAACCCCGGAATTACCTAAGAACCCGGCGGGACACCTCTGCAGTTTCATGATACAGACCGCAAGCCTGCAAAGTAAATGAATTGCATGTTCCGTATCTCTCACGACCTGCACTACGTCACAAATAATAATGATAAGATCACAGAAGAAGACTTACAAGAAAATATTTGGGTTCGAACAAATATTTTTGCCGGAAATTTCAGTTATAATTAGAATTCATATTCTGATACAATAATTTTTTTCTTTTCTAATGATGATTGCTTTTCTAATGTGATTTAAGCGAATCAAGGCAATCCCAACAGAATATCTAAATTTTGTCGTTACATATTATTTATGAATTTTGTATTCAGTTACATATTTTTCATATTTTGCTTCTATTTTACATTTTGTACAAAACTTTATATTATGCTTTCAATTTTCTTGAAATTTAATTTACAAGAATTTCTAAATGAATTTTAAAAATAGTTTTTATTTCAAAAATAGGCATATTTTTTCCACAAATTGAAAATTGCATGCTGAATACGCGAGTTACCCAATTCCAAGACGCACGCTGTCTCTTTGGTTATCCTCCGTTTGGACACGGTGTTGCCACAAATGGGTGTGGGCGCTAAGAGTATTACCATGAGGTGTGGAAAATATCAGCGAAATCGTGTTTCTTGTTACGTAATCTCAATTTCCGCGAAATATTGGTAGACGCATACGTGTAACACTGACTTTCCACGTCAATACGATGACCACCACGGCTCTAAAAGATAAAAAATGTTTATAAACAAATGTCAGTTCAGTAGCAACAGCAATATTTTTTAAGGGTTTAACATTTTATTAATGTAATTTATAATTTCGTCCTTTTATTTTATTTCTTTGTAAGTGTTCTATACTTTTGATATTACATATTATAATCCATTCCACATATATTTTACATACTCTTATCGTTTTCATTACATATTTATATCCAAATTTTGCCGTTACTTACTAACTGTTTTTTCGGACACTAGTAATACTACTACTACGTACCCCTGAATGACGTCTTTCTGCAACACTTCCGATTCTAAAAGCCATTGAATAGGTCACAGGCAAACGAACGACTACGAAAAGTATTAGTACTTGACTGCAATATGTATTGTAACGAATACTGCGTCATCTGCCGGCACCACCACGAACTACCTGAGTGCGCAGATTGCGTCATCGGCCGGCGGCCGCCATGAACTACCTGTATGCGCGGATAGCGAAATCTGCCGGTAGCCCTCGAACTAGCTAGTCCTCGAGTGTTCTTGGCGCTAATCGCAAAGTCCAGAAAATTCTCGACGGCGCCCTTCGAGTATAAATACGCAGCGGCCGGCGACCGCGAGTCAATCTTAAGTCTGAAGTGGAAGCTGAGCTGTGAAGTGTGTGCATCGCGGGGAATAGCAGTGCAGTGATGGTGCTCAGTGACTTGAATCGTGGCCGGCGCCGTGAACTGTGGTCAGTGCAGTGGACTGTGGCCAGTGCATCGAACAGTGGTCAGTGCTTAGGACTGTGCGACAGTGCAAGAGAAGTGAATAGTGAAAATAAATACTCAAGAGAAGTGTAGTGTAAATAAATAATCAAGTGTATCTGTACATAAATCGTTTTCAGTGATTGAGTTAAGAAACAAAATAAACGTTTTTGTTAAAATAATACCAGAGTTTTAATTCACCATCTATAATCGTAACAGTATCAAACTGATTCACTGGGCAACCTTTACACTTGAGTCATTTGTATAAGATTGATAAACAATTTAACAGCCGCGTGCATACATCTGATTCACAATTCTCTTGGAAACTAATAATTAATGAATATATTTTCCTGACCTCCAGGAAAAGTCGTAAAGGTTTGATTTCAGAGTTATGAAGGTGTTTAGAAAATTGTACTGTAATCCCGACAATTCCTTTGTTTCCCTTTCTGATTAGAGGTTTCGGTTTAAAGTACTAGTTCCTTCGGAACGTTTTAAGAAATTATAAGTTAAAATTGAGTATTGAAAAGAAAATTCTGTCTATGAAGAATATGTACACTATTTATACAAGTAGCCTAGGAGATTCAAAAAGTTTAACTCACAAGCCGAGTGTATAATAGTTGTACTCATCCACAATACAGCTCGGTCCTTCCATATGAATTTGTCAAATTAGGTCTGGCAGTCAAAGTGTTAAGAAAAGCAAGTTGAATGAGTTCCCGACGTCGCCCCACCCGCTGTCGGCCCGCGCCACCTCCCCATACACACCACGCCTTGTGCATAACTCTTCGCTTAGTTTCCCTTCCCGGACACTTTGCCGGATGGATGGTCGCACAGCTGGATGCTTACACACACACACATACACCAGAATCCCAGCCACACACTCCGCAGTGCTCACTCTGCACCACATCACCCCGCCCACCCGCTTCGCTCCGTACATCAGTCTCCGAGTACTCAGTCACCCCGCTCTCTGTGGCCAGCTGGTTGCTCGCTAACACCTCCCCCTCCCCGCCCCTCGCACCCCGTGCATCCCAAGGCGGCCCGGCGGCCTCCAGCTGGCGCGGCCGTGTTTTATGCCGGACAACGGAGCAGCGGGCGGGCGGGCGGAGCGCCGGCTGTTGCGGGGTGCGGCGGCGCCCGGCGTGCGGCGAGTCGCCTGCGGGCCGCAGGGAAGGGGGAGGGGTGGCGCTAAAGTGTGAACATACGCCGCATCCGCGCAAAGACATTTGGCACGAGCGCCCACCCGGCTGGCGGCGGCGGCGGCTCGGCGCGGGGGGCGGGGCGGAGCAGCGTGGTCGGAAAGTGCGGTGTCGTTGGTGAGGGCGGTGGCGGATGCGTGGTGTCGGGGGTGGTGAACCCCTGGCGGCGTGGGGCGGGGCGGAGGGGCGGGGCGTGGTGGTCGTTGGTGAGGGCGGTGACGAATGCGGGGCGGCGAGGGTGGCGACAAGGGCGGGGCGGGGCAGGACGGTGCGGAGTGATCGTTGGTGAGGGCGGTGGAGATTGCGGGCTGGCGGCGGTGACGACGAGGGCGGGTAGGGCTGGTCGTTGGTGAGGACGGTGGAGACTTCGGGGCGGCGGGGATGGCGACGAGGACGAGTAGGGTGGGTCGGGACGAGGCGGGGTAGTTGTTGGTGAGGGCGGTTGCGAATGCGGGGCGGCGCGGGGCGGGGTGGTTGTTGTTGAGGGTGGAGGCGGAAACCGAGCGGCAGGGATGGGGTCGGGGGCAGCGGAAGTGGAGGCGGACGTGGTGGCGGCGGTCGCTAGACGCGCAAAGCGGCAGATAAGAGAGGAGCCAAATGCTTCCCGACCACGCTGTAACTCCCGCAATGGACGTCAGCGCTGGGAGGCGGTTTCTATTATTGCCCTAACAAATAGTATCGAATTATCTCCTCTTACTTTAACACACACATGCCAGGAAGTGGACGTTTTTGCTAATTGTAATGCAATTGAGGCACTCGTGTGCTAACAGAATCTGCCATTCTGAACGAAATCGAGATCATTGGCCTTTAGAAACAGAAGGGGTTGAGACAATTCGTACAAACTGTCTGTACTCTACTCCTGTGTATCCGGCCTGCACAAACGGCCTGTACTACCGGTCTGTAAAAGCAAAAGGTTGTGACAATCCGGTCGTACGTTATATTTTGTGCTCTTTGTTTCGTGTTGAACTGCGATTTCATATTGAATTTCCCTGGAAACGTAAAATGTCAGTTACAATTATTTAGACGTTTTTTGAAGTACATTTCGTCTTGATGGTCGTATGTTCCAAAGGCGTACTATTATTTCCAGATACTAAACAATATTTCTGATGCAATCAGGTTGAAATGTACCTCTTGTCAATAAGCATATTTAATTGAATTGTATATCAAATTGTTCAATATTTCTGTAGATGCTAGGAGCAACAGCGGGGATAAGGACGGGCGAGGGAAAAGCAGGGGCAGAAGAGGGGGAAAGAGGTGAGAGAGGAGGGGAAATGCGGAGATGGGAAACGTGGACAAGGAGAGGAGGGACGACGGAAGAGGGTTTAAAATGGCTAAGAGCAGAAAGGGGAAATGAATATGAGGGGCATGGTGGACAGGCATTGAGAGAAGAATGTCGAGGGAGGCGAGAATAGATTGAAAGGGGACGGACCATGACGATAAGAGTGCGCATTTTGGAAATCGATAAAGGTAGTGGGAAAAGCACGGAGAATGGTGAGGGAAAAAATGAACAAGGGACAGTTGGGACAGCGGCTGGACGTGGCAGATATGAGAGGATTGATTGATTGATTGATAGTGATTCCGACCGCGTCAACTACCGAGGTCATTAGTCCCGTAAATTTAGTGCGTGTTCTTTCATCGGAAGTTGGCGGTGATCTTCCCTCGCTAGATGGCGAGATCCAGCACCGACCAACCGTCGACTAGCGGGGTTTCCACAACCAGGTATCTCCCACCAGCGGGACACCGCCCCTGCCGAGACCAGCTCTAAGCTTCCGACCGGTCTCCCATAAGTGGTAGTGTAGTGCATGTTAGTGTAAGTGTGTGTAAGGGGTGATGATAGGACAAGGAAGGGGAAGGAAAGATCGCGCGCGGTCCGTGTCCCGTTTGTTATGGTACTGCTCCGGCATTCCCCTGGTGCTGATGGGAGAAAACACGGAAAACTACCAATCAGAGCAGCCGGTCTCTTGAATTCTCCTCCAGACAGTGACTGAATTCGACCTAGCTTAGGAGCTTTTGTAGAAAATTCTGCCATCGTCGAGACTCGAACCCAGGATCTCCCGGCCTGAGAGGTCGGAAATGCTTTAGGAGAAATTACAGAAGGAAGGTGAAGTACAGATAAGAAATACTGAAGGGGACAACGACTTTTCTTATGCACTGTTACCGTAGCACTTTAGTTTACCTATGTCTATCCTGCATGACGCTTATTCGGGCAAGCTTTACGCAAATAAAAGCACCAGACGAGTCAGCGACAATCACACGAGGGTTCTGTACTTATGAAATGTAATTTAGCCGGTGTTCCAACCATATTCGCATATTCATAGTGAGTAATTAACATATGAGATGTGCATATCATATGAATCGATATATTACCAAAAGCAGCCTGCATTTTTTGGTTTGAAATTAAAATGAAGTTTATCGTGAATCTAAATTCAAGAATATCTTTAAAGTAAAACATCACAGGACACCAACTGTGAAATAGTTACCCTACAAATTCGAGCAACTATGTGCAAGAAGAATTATACGTTTTGCATTAGAACACAAGTAATTATATCGCAACCTTTATTTATTACAAATAATTTAATTCGCATTAATTATGGTAGCCTACAATATTAGCAATAGAATATTTATGATATTATTGTTAATCAGCCTCAGAGCAAGATTTGCAGTTTACCTACAACATTCGTACATTTCAAAATGAGAATAAAATCTCTTGATCTACAAATCACGAATTAAGGCAGGTATGGAATAGCTAGGTTCGTTTAATACCGGAATAAAGATGAAGTAAACGTTCAAATTTTTAGGAAGAGTTACCCTGAAGGAGAAATGACGTAAAACATTAAAAACTCATTACTAATTTATAAGCAAAGTAAGATTCATGAAAGTACTCCTAAGTTGATGTTGCTGTCAATTAATATACAAGTGAGAAATTCATGATGGACCTATCGCATTCTAATTACACATTTTCAAATACCTAGACTTTTCATAGTTCAAGAATTTTTCCCTCGCTACTCTAATCAGTGTAACATATACGCGCCCAACTGAAACGAAATTGTTTTTAATTCTACAACATCCTGTGCTTTCCATGGTTTTTTTACGTGCCACTGCATACTTGTTGCACGTACCGCGAAACCTGGTTAAGATCAATAAAACAGAAAAGTTTCCGGAAATAGTGTTACTGTCGCTGGAAGTTCCATGACCTATCAGAATTCCGAGAATTAATTTTTCACTATTCACACGATAGAGCGCTTCGCATACAGGATTGCATTGCTAGACTGTTCAATATGAGAGAACAATTTTCAACAAAAAAAAACACACATCCATTTGTAATACGCTATTCAATTTTTCTACTATTTTCAGAGTAAGTTAAGTCTCTATGAATAATAGATGTTGAAATGTAAAAAATATCAACAAGAGCAGTGATTAAACGTGTAAGTATTGAAAAATACATTTTTAAAACGAGAGATAACGCGTAAACAAAGTTACAATTTTTTTTCTCATTAAGTGGGATCTCCCCGATTCTAATTTCGCCGATGTCGCTATTCCACTCAGGATAATTATTTTCGCTGGCGCTCCAGCTGACCTCCCCCTCGTCCAGCTTCCTGCGGTCCGCGACACGAGGGCGCTTCCAGGTTGCAACCCTCCAGAGACAACCCCTGCCCGGAGGGGAAGGGGAGATCGCAGCGATAACGGGGTGGAGATGAGATCCTGGGAGCAAGGACGGTCGGTACGAGGTGCGCGGAGAGGGGAAACCCAATTAGTGAAGGCGCCTTGGCGAACGCTATCACAGTGGTGGTGATTCGTAATTAAATAAAATAAACGGTTGAGAACAGTATTGTCAGGTGCAGATACAGATTGATTAAGATCTTTCAAGTTGGAAACAGTAATATGATTTATTTTTTTGAAGTTGATAGTAATACATAATAATTCAAGTTTACGTGGTCTATATAAGCATTTTTTGTTAATAAACGTATTGAATAGTTAAATTACGAAATGGTGTAATGATGGGTATTAACACACGAGTGTGATATTACGAGACGAGCGAGTATCGTAAACTTCACACAGTGTATTAATACCCATTACATCGAGTTTCATACGGTACTTTTTCTACGACATGTGGTAACTTTTATAAGTTTATAAACATTTATATTGAATCGTTTCGTGGCAGTTGACATGGAGGATTCAGCCTATGCCACCTAGCGGACATCTTCCTCCCTACCCTACCGCAGGTGGCTTTGGTTTACCATGGAGCTAGTCAAATAGGCTCAAAGTAAAATTACGATCCAATTTATTTTAAATAATATTCCACGTAAAAAACATTGACAAGTATAATATAATATATTAAATGCAATTTTAATGTTTACAATCAAACAAAACTCACTAGAACGATTCTCAATGATTAATTATGTGTCAATACTTGGTTTGTAAACTTCTCTGTGATTGGTCAAGAACCTGTATCATAATGAAATCTGTATCGTAATGAATATCATTATGCAACGGGTTGCAGCTATCCAATGAGCGAATTAAACAATGACAGTAGAAAACATCATAATTGACTTAGAAATGGCTTTCGATATAGCCATTAACAGTAAATCTACCATCTTGGTATTAGGATTCGACGAGTCGAATAGTCAAATTCAGAATCAACTTTATTATTCGAAGAGCGAGCGCGCTGAATTTATTACATTCCTAAAAAGACGCCACATGTGACTGCAGACACATCTCGTCCTGTTCTGGTGGGACGAAAATGGTTCCCCACATTAAGATGTCGTATGGCCTTTGCCTTACGCCGTTTTAACGCAAGAGAGGATTGAGATTTTTTTAAATTTATTTATTGAGTGATTGGAAATTACACAGATCAGTACTAAATTACTATCTCATGTGCATTTGCTGGCTTACATTGTAACTTATACTAAACTTAACTCTAAATACTCAAAACTAAACTACCTTACTAGAGGTGTAGGAAACTACAAGAGCCCCTACTGTGGACAATTAGAAGAGAAAATGTTCAAGAACGCTTCGGAAGGAAATCTATTCTTAATTCTAGTAGGGAAGTCATTTATAGTGGCCAGGTTGTAGTGGACGGCTCGGTTTATTGTAAGAGGATTGAGTGACGGAAAGAAGGGGGCAGAAGAGTGGTGGTGGTTTGTACTTCGAGGCGGCCGAGGCAGAGAGGAGATGGTTGGTTGTTTGTTAGTCTTTCCGAGCGCGTCAACAGCTTAGGTCATTAGTCCCGTAAGTGTAGTGCACGTTTTTCCCTCGGGAGGTGGCGGTGATCTCGCCCTGCAGGATGACTAGATCCGACGCCGACCTACCGTCGGCTAGCGGGATTCCCTTAGAACCAGGTATCTCCCACCAGCAGGGCAATGCCCTAGCCAGGACAAGTTCTAAGTCACCAACCGGTCTTCCGGCATGTGTGGTAGTATATTGCAGTTAGTGTAAGTGTATGTCTGTGTGTGCGCGTGTATGTGTAAGAGATAAGGATAGGACAAGGAAAAGGAAGGAAATATCGCGCGCGGTTCAGAATTCAGAAAATAATAATAATAATAATAATAATAATAATAATAATAATAATAATAATAATAATAATAATAATAATAATAATAATAATAATAATTTTGCGTAAATTAGTTGCAAAGTGCTACTAAATAACTAGCAAATTCGATTTAAGCTAAAATTAAGTTAGCTTGAGTAAGTATTAGCTTATTATTAAGGAAATCCCTTTCTTTTAGCTGCTTAAGCCACAAGGAAACAGTTTAATTGTATGCCAATAAGTTAATAAATTCCCGCCTCCTCAGGGTTACTGTGGAGAGGGAAACTGAAAAAAAAGAGGAGTGGCAGAAAAGGGCGGCGGGCGATCTGGGAGCACAGGAGGGGGGGACCGACGTGGCGGAGGACAAGGGAAGGAAGAGGCAGGGTTGACCGCGGCGCCGGGGCGGGGGCCGGGGGGCGGGGTGCGGGGGGCGGGGGGCGGGGGGCGGGGGGCGGGGGGCGGGGTGCGGGGGGCGGGGGGCGGGGGGCTGGGGGCAGAGGGCGGGGGGCGGAGGCGGGCGACGAGGACGCAGGGCAGCGACCCGCGCAGCTTATGAAGCGGCGCACTGAAGCGGGAAAGCGGCCGCGCCCTCCGCTGTCCTATTTTTAACGAAAAATTGCCCCGCCCCCTCGCACGCAGCACGTGCCGCCAGGAGATTGAGGGCGCTGGCATCTGGGGAGGACATCGCACGGCGGAGCGCCCAAGGGAATGTTGGCGGCACTTGGCCGACCCGGCTCATGAGGATATTCAGAGGAATCTCAATTCAATTTTCGGGAGCGGTGGCTCAGTGCATCAACTGATATCACTGCAGTGCCTCTGACCGGGAGATAGCTTTTCCCTAGCTTTTCAGCTTTGCCTAGCTTTCCAGCTAGGTCGCATTCAGTCGCTGTCTGGAGGATTTCTAGCGGCCGACTGCTCTGATTGGTAGTTTTCTGTGGTTTATCCGATCAACACCACGTGAATGCCGCAGCAGTATCCTAATAAACGGACCGCGCGCGATCTCTCCTTCCTCTTCTTTGGCCTACCCTTACCACTGACACACACTTACACTAACATGCACTACACCACCACACATGCTGGGAGACCGGTCAGGGACTTAGAACTTGTCCCTGCTGAGGCGGTGCCCAACTGGTGGGAGATACCTGGTTGGGGAAAACCTCGCTGGGTGATCACCGCCACCTCCCAATGAAAAAACACTACACTTACGGAGCCAATGCCCTCAGTAGTTAGCGCGCCCAGAATCAATAACAATCAATCTATCTCAATTCAATTAAATGACGTCTTATTTCCCGTGGTTAGGTTCAAGCCATGAGGCCTGCTCTTCCACCTGACCACCCAAATCCCGCTACGCTCCTTTCACCGTCTGGCACAGAAAGGACGTATCACTTACGCGATGAAACAGGCCTCTTGAATTTTGTTCAGAGGTTTCATTTAGGCTTATGGATCTTTTACACGCAGTAAATCTACAACTTAGGGACAGCCATACTTACTTCCCCTCCGAACGAAGGCGAACGAAGGATTTTTACGGCCTTAAAAATCGATCGGGTTTGAACCCGCGAACTTCGGCATAACATCCGATACACCACCAAACCCGTAAACTTAGTCCTTCGAAGACTGATTACTCCACATCTCTTGCAATCCGATTATTGTTTATTACTCATCTCTAGTGTATACACATTTAACTTCGATAAATAATATTTTCTCCTCGATCACGCAATTTCATGAGCACAAAAGTAATTATTCAATGTACACGTTGAAAAAAATTGTAAGGTATCGCATATTAGTTCCTGGAAGAATAAAATTTAACGAAGCTAAAAGAAAAGGGAAAAAAATATACCTTCTTTCGATATTATTCAAATTAAGAAATACGAAATACCGTTCGTATCACAGAAAAATAAATTGCAGAACCGTATTATGTAGGGGGAAGATCATCATTTAAGGGTTCTATTCAAATTTATAAAAAATAATAACTTTCGATGGGAAATTATTCTATAGTTGTCATTTTAATGAGAATAAACACGATTTACTAATAAAAAAACATCTTCAATATTTATTCTCACAAGACACAATAACAAAGAATTTTATATAACGGGATAATATAATCTCTACCTTTGGAAGAGAAGTCACTTCTACTTCATTCGAGGAGGTTGATATCTCACCTGTAAAAAGGAAAAAAAATTCTTTAGAACTGGGATTGCAATACGCACAACGATAGAGAAATGTTCTAGAGAAAATACGAACAGAAAAGTGCAAACAGTATCTTATTTTTTATGATGTTACAGTATAAGAATAAGGTGGAGTTTTTATGTGTGTGTGTGTGTGTGTGTCTTCTATTCCATGGAACCATTGAGAATACACGAAGGTCTTCAACCGCTCTGAGAGTCTCAAATAATGATCTCCAAAAATTGATACATATTTCATTAAGTTTTTGGGAGGCTGTGTGTGTTGAGGATTCAATGTTCAACAAAATACAAAATTTTGTATATGGCTCTATAGTATATTATACACAGTAGCGATCATAATGTAATCACTATAATCCCGTTTCTTAAGAATGCTAAACCTGATGGAATGTTCACGTCTCGGATATTTTAGTGTTTAGTTTAAATATTTAATTCAATCAGTGCATTCATCAATATACAAGTCATATCAATTTACAAGTGTTTGTGAAATTTAATAGGGAGTTAAATTCTACGACTATATATCTTTGAATATATAAAAAAGGAATATATAAAAATACTTTAAGTACTGTCCTGTATTCTCGTCATTTTTATATTCTTAAAAATATTCATGTGAAATCAAAAACAAATGAAAAAGCGGAAAATACAAAAAGCAGCTATCGGACATTGTTGATTGTTTACTTTTTAACCTCGTTCAAAACGAGAGACAAAAACCCATTTTGTCGAAGATACGTTATCTTCACAACAAACATTTTATGTATAACCACTTTGAATTTCACGTCTCGTAAAACCCTTACTGTCTCCATTCCTTACTTCTGACTGTGTGAGAAAGCATATCCAATTATGGTTCATAGATAATAACTTAAATGTGCAAACAGTTGGATTTTATTTCCTGATGCAAAACTAATATATTTAATAGAGTTCCAACGTGTCATGCTTCGTTTAAAAGTGACTGAAGAAAATTTGTTAAAGGAAGATGAGGGTGTTTTCATTTTTAGAGTTGAAATATTTTACTGAATTCTCATTCAGTAAAGAATTCTTATTCATTCTTATATTATTCGTTATACTTACATATCAACTATTCATTTGAATATAAATTATAAAGAATAGAGCTACTTACTCTTTTACATTATAGGTAATGATCACAAGCGGAATATCAGATACCAATATTTACATCTGTATTACAATCTTGAAATCATAAAAGAGATGAGGTATGTTTCTACATGAACATTCCAAGAATTTCCTGAAATTTATTGTTATCTTCTCTCATTACTTATATTTTCAGGTGACATATTAATATTTCAAGCTGAAAAATATTGTAATACTAATTATCGTTTCTCAAGGAACAGTTCTGAGAACTTGTGTTATGATCGGTCAACTAAAACAGTTTGGATAGCTAACAAAAACACTTCACAGAACAAGAATTCGAAGAAACAATGCTCTGTGTTTGGAGAGAAAAGTCTAATTGGCATTGAATAGTTTTCAACGCCTTATAAACGGAAAAATCAGTATGACTAAAAAAAAATGCAAAAAGCGTACATAAATATACTTACATACAAATATAGTACTAAATTAAATATATTGTATCTATTTCTTGGGTTCACCACAACAGATTTTAAAATATCCACACACATCTACGGTTAACCGATGATAATTTAACAAATAAGTAGAATTCTCAAATGTTTACTGATCACACACTACAGCAGGACGGTAGTGTTTCTGTCGCATTCCTGTCGACGCTTCGGGAGGAACCACAACCCCCATCAATGATAAACGATAAAACTAGAAATGAGGAACGAAGGACTGCTATTTTCCGAACCATGTCCAATAGTTACATAACAAAATATTTGCTAATCGATTTAACATGAAGAAACACGAGTACAAATCTGTCGCTGACAATGACATATGTCCTACAATCAGTTCCAATGTTTATTTGTATTTTACATCTTTCCTAAGGGTCTCAATAAAATAAAGGGAACGTGACCGAATATTGACACGTTACGTGTCGACTATTCGTGAAATAAAATTGATACATTTGTCGAAATATCTGTCATAGATATTAGCTGTTAGAATAATGTCAGTATACAAATCAAAATAAATCAGATTGAAGAATCAATTTTATTTGAAACACAGTTCATATTCTGAAATTCTGAAAATGAATTCTTAGAGAGGGCGAGAAACATTCGAATTTGTTAACCTACCCCTTCGTTTCATCCTATTAATTTTATTTTCGTATTTATCGTTTCATATTTTATCTCTTCCCCCTTCCCACCTTATTTCTACGCCTTTATTTGACCTTCCTCTCCGTTGTTATTTTTGTATTTACATCTTTGTGATGGTTCTCCCCATACTTCAATCTGATACATTCCCCAAATCATTATTACAAATTCATTCTCATGCGTCTTCTTCTCTGATTCATTAGTGCCTGTCTTAATCTCTGGTTCATTCTTACTCTCGCTACCTTAACTCTTTCTTCTCCGCTGTTTTTAAATCAGCCTCCTTTCAATCATAGCATCGTCTACTCCCTTCAAACGCAGTGTCCTCGCTCTTCAAACGAAGTGCCCGCGCTGTGTTCACGTGGTTCGTGACGCAAACTGATGATGGACAGAACCAGCTAAAATCGGCGCACCGGAGGGACCTATCCATATAGTATTTCCACCACGCCTATCGCCAACTGCGGGCCGACTGAGGCGGTAAGGCCGCGGAGGGCGGGGGTGCCGATCAAGGGCGGTCACCCCACCACCGCCCCCCCTTCAAAGGGCGGCGGAGAGGGACGTGGGCGCCGCGGCTGATACGCGGCGCGCATGGCCGTTGCGCGGCATTAACTCATGAGAGTGATATCCGAGCGTGTAGTTAGAGCAGGCAAGCCAAGGTCGCGCGCAAGGTAACAGGTTTACTAGGTTGCAAGCACTGCGTCCAGAGAAATTGGCGTGGGATTTAAAAGTAAGGGTTGTACAAATTCCTCCGGAGTGGCGGAACGTCATTGGATACCTGGCCAATGGCAGTCTTAAGGAGAAGTTACTTGACAGTTATTGTCACAAATTTAGCTATAATAATTCCCATTTTTCTCTACAAGGCAAAGAAATGATCCACTAAAATGAAATAATACATCAGTATGGTTTCAAATTCTGAATTGAGAGTAAAATTTAAAAAAAAAATCAAAATAATTATTTTGTAATCCTGTTTTCTTAAGAGTGATATCAATGCATTAACTTTCTACGTTCAGTTGAGAAGGTTTAACAAATATTCTTATCTGTTAAAAGTGCTGTCTGCCCGTAAGCGATAATTGTTAACTTACAGACTTGTTAATTTATTTCACATTATTGTTAAATAAAATAAATAACTGAATGATTTAGTATCACCACATACAACAAAAACGGAACGAATTTGCCATTCAAACATATTCCGGTCACTTAGCAAAAATGTTTATATAACGGAGAAGTTAGTAAGAAAATAAACATCAAATTGTGATAAGTAGAGAATAATATAAAAATAATATAATATTCAGTTATTTGATAGAAAAAATATGGCAAACATTTTTTCGTATGAAGCCACTATTCACTGCCTCGCGTTGATCCAGCTTGCGCATGTGCACCCCTTTCTGGATTTTAAGGAGAAATGAGTGCTAAGTTAGGTCCTTTAGGGATACCGGGCTCCCCAGGTGAGTAAGCAGCTCGTGCGAGCGCGGTTTGACGTGCCTGAGTTAGAGGAAATTGTGATTGAATGACGCACTGTATTTTTGTATTCTGGACTGACTTCGTATCATTGATGACTCGGCATTTCTTTGGTATATCACCTGGTGTAATGGTTAACGGCTTTTATTCTTTGGTTTATGATTTCGCAAGTGCGGAGATCAGTTGGAATGAACGTATTCTGTTTGTTCTTAACATTTTCTTTGTTCTCGTTACATCCTTGGTCACAAATACACCTCTCTCCTTCATTCCTTACGGCAACCGGTTCGCCGTTCCTGTCGGCTCGTGCGCCCACCCATCACAGCCATGTGGCGGTCGCGCAGACAACCATGCTTACATCTGATAGTCCCCTGCCTAATCCACTCCCACCCCCACAGTGCTGATTAAAGCACAATGGAATGACACAAATTAAAATGGAAAGTAAGAACGAAAAGCACCTTTGAAGACATTCGTCGTCTTTGAAGAACGTCGAATGTTCCAATCTCCGTGTTTATTTAATTATCAGTTTCAGTCGCAGAATGCAACCTAACGGTTTGCTCATAAGGGGTAATGCAACCTAACGGTTTGCTCATAAGGGGTAATGCAACCTAACGGTTTGCTCATAAGCACACTGGCCGCACTACCGAACCACACATCCAGCTTTGTCATTGTTGGTGTAATATTGATGATGATGATGATGATGATGATGATATTAATAATGATGAACGATAATATAGTACGGAGAATAAAGATAACGTGGATGAGGGAGTTAAGTCATAACAAAAGGGAAAATACCTAATAAATTTCCCGCGAAGCCGCATTAATCCACCTTAAATTTCCGCGATAAGACTGACGGGTTTTGTACTCCGGTGCGGAGTTGTGGAAAATTATTGCTCTAACCCCTGTAGAACAGATCTGTTATTGATTTGCCAATAAACTATTTCTGATTAATTCATTAAAATATTTACCGACAATTTTTCCGTGCGATTTGAAAGCGTTCTCGTTACATTTCCGCATATAACTTCACAGAACTTCCACGGGAATAACTGCCATGTTGGTGACAAGTTTCCACATCACACTTCTCAGTGCCCTTTTTCATAATCACTTCATTTTATAAAAAAAATCACCATATTCTTTAAACTAAACTCATGCACGTAGGCACTTATAAAAGCAAATGATAATATTCTTTGACTGAAACTTAAGACTGACTTTTTAGACATGAACCGTAGAAAATTGGAAGTCAAAAGGATCGCTGAAGAAGGACATGCAAAATCCTTACATGACGCTCTGCACAACTAACGTTTTTTTTTCAAGGTTGCAACGCACGAAAACCCCAGAATCCTATCAATTTGCCACTGTCCCTTGTGAGCACAGTCTATTACTGTCTCAATTTTACGCAGGCAGCTCGGAACGTAATGGTTCAGGTTTTGACCTCTTCTGCCTCCGTTCGTTGCTCGTCCACTGCCCCTCATTCCAACTCACCTTCTCTTTCCTCCTCTTCCTACTCAGTGCGTAAGGCAGCCAGAATTTCGTCCATGAAGATTGGTTGCTTTTTAGTGATTCCGGGCGCGTCAACTACCGAGATCATAAGTCTCGTAAACGTAGTGCATGTTTTTTCTTCGGGAGGTGGCGGTGATCTTTCCCCGCCGCGTGGCGAGATCCGGAGCCGACCTACTAGTGGCTGGTGGGGTTTCCCCCTCCCACCAGCGGGGCACCGACCCAGCCGGGACCACTCTAAGTACTACATGCTAGTGTAAGTTGGTGTGAGGGTTGAGGATAGGACAAAGAAGAGAAAGAAAGATCGCGCGTGGTCCATGGCTCGTTTGTTAGGGTACTGCTCCGGCATCCGCCTGGTTTTGATCGGAGAAATCACGGAAAACTACCAATCAGAGCATTCGGCCTCTAGAATTCTCCTCCAGACAGCGACTGAATTCTACCTAGCTGACAAGTTAGTGTCAAAAATCTTGCCATAGGTCCTCCCGGTCGGAGGCACTGCCATCAGTTGAGGCATTGAGCCATCTCTCCCGGTGGCCATGAGGAGTTCACGTGAACATTGGACATTTGAGACTAAACCGACGTACTACCATTTGGTAAAGCCCCGTTACGAAATTTGAGTTAATTGATATCGTAGGCTTCCGCGGTCAATCATGAAAGAGAAACAAGCAAGAGAGAGAGAGAGAGAGAAACAAGCAAGAGAGAGAGAGATACAAGCAAGAGAGAGAGAGCAACAAGCAATAGAGATAGAAACAAGCAAAAGAGAGAGAAACAAGCAAAAGAGAGAGAAACAAGCAAACGAGAGAGAGAGAGAGATCAACAAGCAAGAGAGAGAGAGAGAGCAACAAGCAAGAGAGAGAGCAACAAGTAAGAGAGAGAGAGCAACAAGTAAGAGAGAGAGAGCAACAAGCAAGAGAGAGAGAGCAACAAGCAAGAGAGAGAGAGAGAGCAACAAGCAAGAGAGAGAGACCAACAAGCAAGAGAGAGAGAGCAACAAGCAAGTGAGAGCAACAAGCAAGAGAGAGAGAGAGAGACAGAAAGCAGCAAGGGGAGGAAATAAAAGAGAGAAGAAGGGAGGGAGAGAAAAGGAGTTTGTGAAAACGAGAGAGGGAAAGAGACAGCGAAAGCGAGTGCGAGAGAAGCAAAGACCATAAAGCAGTAAATGAGACGTACGAGAAGGCCACTCACTGGCGAGATATAAATACGAGAAGGGCTAACACGGGATGAAGCGGGCTGTGGGCCCTTTGAGAGCAAACTGTATGGACGCGACGTGTGTCAGCGCGTTTGCGGCGAACGCTAATCTCTTAGCGCCGGCTGGATGAAGCACGGCACCTCGGGGTCGCGCGGCGTCCTCAGCGACCGTCGCGTGTCCTCGCGCGCTCATCCGTCACGCGGATCCTCATTCCGCGCCTTTGCGCACGCGCTGTCGAGCCTCTCGACAAACGGCCGTGTGACACCACCGACACTTCAGAGAAGTACGTCCGGGAACGTTCTGTTAATAGCTAGCAGAAGCGGATGTCCTCAATATTATCGCGAATGACCGGAAGAGGCGACTCAGTGCATCAACTGATGTCACTGCAGTGCCTCTGACCGGGAGGTCCTAGGTTCTAGGCAGGATTTTCGTCACAAGCTTGTCAGCTAGATCGAATTCAGTCGCTGTCTGAAGGAGAATTCTAGCGGCCGGCTGGTCTGTCGGTAGTTTTTCGTGGTTTCTCCGATCAACACCAGGCGAATTCCGGAGCAGTATCCTAACAAACGGGCCACGGACCGCGCGCGATCTTTCCTTCCTCTTCCTTGTTCTATCCTCACCCCTTACAACACACATTTAAACTAACAAGCACTATACTACCACACATGCCCAGATATTGGTCGGGGACTTAGAACTTGCCCCGGCTGGGGTGGTGCCCTGCTGGTGGTAGATAACTGGTTGGGGAAAAGTCTGATAGTCGACGGTAGGTCGGTGCCAGATCTCGCCATCCAGTGGAGGAAAATCACCGCCACATTCCGATAAAAAAGATGCACTACACCTACGGACTAATGACCTCATTAGTTGTCGCGCCCAGAATTACTAACAATAAATCAATCATCGCGAATGATACATCAAAGACAGATTTATGATTGTCTGATACAGACAGAGGTTCCACCAAAGTTTGTATGCTTCAGAGAATAACAAATTCGCGAATTCTCGGTCGAAGTCAGTAGGTACTTGCAGACCTTCTTCCGGAAAGGGAGCAATGTTGGTGGCCCGAGATCGAAGATTTGAGACGTAGTAACAGGGCAGTAACATCTTCGTTCGCCGCCATAGCACTGTGTTATCACGCGCAAAAGCCCATTAATTAACTCGACACTAGCTTGCGAAATAAACGTAAAGAAAGTACCTTGGTTGGTAGGAGGATAGTGAGATCTTACACCAAAATTATGTTACAGGCTGTAGAAGGTATAACGTATAGCAGAATTTTAGAGTATGAATTGGTGTCTTAGGAACACCTGAAAATCTAACCAGATCGCCAATGATTGTCCAGCGTATCAGAAACCGACCACAGGTAATCTATGTAATGTTTCTTTTTCTGATTTCAAAATAAACATTTATCTTAACAATAGTAAAGTAACCAGCCGGAATAATAAATAACAACACTAGAACTTATGAACAGAGAGAGCCCTAGACGAGAAAAGAGGGTTCTCAAATCCGGGATAAACAGTGGGCAGTGGTAATTAATACGAATGTGGAGAGAGAATTGTCGATATAGTGTCAACCAGTATATTTAATCCAGCAGTTTGAATTTTCCACATACAAAAATTGATTAATAATAAAATGAAAACGAGACATAAACTTCCGCAAGAAAATAAAGTAAATTGCTTTATTAATACAAAACATCAGCTATAAGTTATTTATTTATGTTGAATGTTGAACAGCAATGTATTGAGGTCATTAGCATAGTTCAGAATCAAAAGGAGCCTTATTGTGAACTAAAAACTAAAGTTATTACAATCAAAACTCGTCACAACATGTTTGATGTGTAATGTTTCCTCTTCTTTTTTCATTCCATAATTCTACATCAAACCCAGTATTTATGTCTAATTCTAAAAAAAATACGTAGAGAATTTTTATTTTTTATACAATTAGATTAGAAATTGCTACAACAAGCAACTGTGCAGTAAGAAATAATGAATACACTCTTTTCCAATTTCCTCTGTGTTTATTAATGCAAGCGCCTAAAGTTGTCGTTGCGTTCTGATCATGTCGCAAGCTTTTAATGGCCGCAACGGGAGCTTATTCCATCTTGCCGCATGCTCTGTAACTCCAATGAATTCCTCGCTCCTCTGGCGGAGACCGTGGGTCCGCAGGGCATTCACCAGCACTTGACAAGCACAGCGGGCGGGCGGTGGCGGTTGCGTAGCCCGAGAGAAGGCTAGCGGGGCAGCGGCGCGTGGAGTGGTGATCTTGGTGACGGAAAGATGGCGGCGGTAGGGGGGAGCTCTCGCTTGATGTAGCTACGATGGAGGAGGGGGCGAAGGTGGGAATTCAGAACGTTACTTCCGCAACAGCAGGAGTACTCGGCAGTGGGAGGAGAGGCGGAAAAGAAGGGGGAGGTGGAATTGGAGAAGGCAAAGAAAGTGTGTGGGGGGCGATAACAGAGATTCGAGCGATCGTAGAAAGAGGGCGGAGGTGACAGAGGTTCCACGAATACGAGCGAAACTAACTGCGGGAGGTAAGGGTGGCTTAGTGATGGTTGCGGTGACGGAAGTCGAAGTCAGCGGAAAAGGGTACGACGAGGACGACGTGGTTGTGGCGACTCAGAAGAGAGTCGGGGGTCAGTCGGGTACCAGTCGGGGGGCCAGTCGGGGGACAATTGGGATCAGAAGAGGGCCCGTCGAGGGCCAGCGTTTTCCCTGCGAGGGCTACCACTCTACACAATACTTATTTTATGCCAGTGGGCACAAGTCCCTGAGGTGAGCACCTATGGCTTTTCGCCTTATCCGCATACCTCGCTGACGTACAAGTACGTCGACAGGCTGATATCCGGATCCCGCGGAAACGCAGTTTGCCGTCACGGCAACCTCTCCATTAAATGATTGAGTAAGGCAGCCCTGCCAGCTCCGAGATATTAGCTATCAAGGCTACTACCGGAGTGCGAATAATGCGCTGCTCACTTGCGCTGGCAGCAAGTCCTTCCTCTTCCCCGGGCCATTAGGGGACCACCCGAACTAAGGTCAGGGCGACTCGGGGCCCCTTCCTCACAGCATACACCTTTAGGGTATTAACTTAAGTATCGCCAGAACCAGGGCTATTTGAAGGGGGGGGGGGATTTTTCCCTTCTGAACTTCTACATGTGGGATCCAGAACGTTCTTACGAACGTCCTTTGGCCGAATCTAGCCTAAGGGGAGGCGACATTGAAGAATCTGGTGGGTTACCGGGCAACAGGGGGTTTAGCATTGCCTACTCACTGCCTCCACAGGTCGTCTACAACTCTCCATCAGATATAGTGTCCACCAACGCAGGCACGATCCCCCTGCGGGGAAAGTCGAGAGGCGGGGCCAGTCGGGGCCAGTCGGGGGCCAGTCGGGGGGCCAGTCGGGGCCAGTCGGGGGCCAAGTTTGGGGCCAGTCGGGGGCCAGTCGGGGGGCCAGTCGGGGGCCAGTCGGGGGCCAGTCGGGGGCCAGTCGGGGGCCAGTCGGGGGTCAGCCGGGGACAGCCAGCCGGGGGCCACCAGCCGGGGGGCCAGCCGGGGGGCCAGCCGGGGGGCCAGTCGGGGGGCCAGTCGGGGGGCCAGTCGGGGGGCCAGTCGGGGCGTCTCAATGTCCTCAATGTCGACTGGTGGGAGTAAGATCCGCGACGAGGGAGGTGAACCCGGTGGATGGTTCACGTCAAGCACGGGGGTGGGGCCAGCGGCGAGAACACCAGCACAGGCGAGAACACCAGAAGGCCAGAGGCAAGCAGGGGAGGGAAGCGAACTCCGCGGCAGCGTGTGCGTCGTGTTGAGTGGGGGAGGGGGTGACAGCGGCGACGGTCGCGAGTGCCGGAGTGCCGGCCGCCGCCGCTTCATTATGGAGCTCGAGCGCCGAGCGCCGCCGCAGACGTCTTTTGTTAGCGGTGGCGGCGGGACATTGTGCGGCGGCGCGCGCCCGCGGGCGGTCGCCGAATCGGGGATGGGGGAGGGGCGGGGACAAGAGCGAAGCCCGCGGCGCTACCACGACGTGCGCACCCACGGCCCCAGCGGCAGCGGCCGAGTGCCCCGATTGACGCATAGCCAGCGCGGGGAGAAAGGAAACGGGAAGATGTGATATTCGGAGAGTACCGAAATGAACAGAAGAAAAAAATATGGAGAAAATGGGCGAAGAAAAAAACTAGTAAAAATTGAGTGTTAAATGATGGGACGAGAGAAAAAGATAATGTTAGGAATATATAAAAATAATAAAGATATGGGAAAGAGGGAGAAATAAAGAAATACATTAGCTGATACAGGAAGGCGATGAATCGATGAATGTGTATCAATGAGAACTAGTGGATGATAGTAATAAAGAAAGAGAGACCAAAGAACTATGAGAGATGGAAACAGAAAGAAAGAAAAAGAGAGAGTTAGAGAGAGCATGTGAGAGAGTTAGAGAGAGCATTTGAGAGAGTTAGAGAGAGCATGTGAGAGAGTTAGAGAGAGCATGTGAGTTAGAGAGAGCATGTGAGAGAGAGAGAGCATGTGAGAGAGTTAGAGAGAGCATGTGAGAGAGTTAGAGAGAGCATGTGAGAGAGTTTGAGAGAGCATGTGAGAGTTAGAGAGAGAATGTGTGTGTGTGACGGAGAGAGAGAGAGAGAGAGAGAGAGAGAGAGAGAGCGGGAGCGAGATAGAGAGAAGCATAGCAATAAAGAATTGTAAATGTTGCTGTTTTGCTGCATTGAGTTAGTCAAAAACATCAAAACAATATTTTAGAAGGCAGAAAAATAATTGAAATGAGAATATCAGCAATGTAAGTTTATTAATCTGAAGCAAATTATATCTTGTGTGGGAGATGACCACGAAGGCAAAGAGATACTGGCCACATAGTTGACGAGCATGTGTTAGTGATAAATGGTGAACGGTCTTCGCTCTCCGCTCGCGAATCACTACTAAAGAATTTCCACTTAATTAAAAGAAATAAACACCTTCAGGTACCCGTTGAATTGTAAATGATTTTTGCACACTTCCATTTAGCTGAAATTTAGTCTCTCATTTTACAGACTTTTACTAACTTAAATCGCTAGCATCAACATCGATTTTTTGCGAGCGTATAGAGGGATTGCGTTTGAGCGGACCAATGGCTTGTCGCTGGTTCGTTGCCTGTCATGTGTTAAACATCGACGAGTTTCCTTTCCCATTAACAATTCCATTCACCTCATCTCCCCCAATGCAGACTGGGCGTTCATAAAAGAGTACGTTTTACATGCGGCAAGTCATGCTTTATGCTTTTGCGAATGCAATTATAATTTAAATATAAAGTTAGTTTTATGCAAACGGATTTAACACATTTGGATCTACATTCACAAATTAAGAATAAACTGTTTGTTTTCACAACACAGTGTTTGATTGTCTTTAATAATTTGAACACGCCATCAATTTAAAAACTTTCAGCAGTAGTTGCATGCTACATTTTGACAACACCAATGAAACAATACAGTATATTCTACTCGTTTTATTCATACACTATAGCGATTCGTAAAATAAAAATAGCAGTCTGCACATTACCCTGCGGGTAACCGCAGTCCTGCCACCCCCACCCCTCCTCGCCCCACGACCCGCGACCCCGTACAGGTCCGGCTGCGTAATTGCTCCCACGTTCTCCCCACGCCCCCGTCCCCTCACTGCCAGATTGCGCCAGCCTCCTACGTGCGGGCTCCAAGTTCAAATGCTAGTCGTTTGATTGGAGTTCGTCTGTTACACCAGACCGCAATAGAAAAGATTATACTTGGGTTTTTCTAACGTGGCAGCTGAGCGTAGTACCTCTAAGATGGAATTCGGCACGGCTTTTTGAGTCATTCTCAGTCCTGCCGCTAGAGTCGCTTGATCTGCAGCACTACCTGATGCGGTTGCGATCATACGACATCTTGCGACAGGACGAGGAAAGACGCAAAAAGTCGCGCCGAATTTCATCTTGGAGATACTACCCTCAGCCGATACGTTAGAAAAACCCAAGTTTAATTCTAAAGAAAGGCATATCCATTAAATACATTTTTTTAAGGTAGGTAAAGTTTTCACGTTGAGCAACATTTTCAGGATGGGAATGTTCAGTCGCTTCTATGTAGTTCAAGATAAGATTCCAGTGTTTTCGAATAGTTTAACACAGAAGAAAGCAATTTTTGAGCACAATATTTGGCAGCATGATGGAGAAGCGTCTTAAGAAAATAATGATATGTAAGACTAGAAAACAAAGGGAAATTGAGATACGTCACTTTGAAAATAAACTCGCTAAGTGTTCACGGTCTATAAACTAACTGTAGGTTTCAGTTGGAGTAGGGCTTATCAATATGTTAAAACTCTCCGTGTTTTCATCTAGGTTAGATATGTCTACGATTATTTTAGAACTTTTATTTCAAGCTCCTCCAGATGATTTTTTCTGACTGATCGCCGCCGAAGGATTCTGACCATACTTGTGCTATTTCAAATATAACCCAAGATTTTTTATTTTTCAATTCGATAACCACTGTATTTTTTAACGTTATCAACGAAAAGTCATGAGCAATGCAACAACGACCTGAACGTTCAGATTTCATAAGCACAAACATTTTGTCTACAAAACGGTCACCATGCCAACCTTTTTAATTTCATACGACATTTCTATAAAACTTATTCTCAATCCTACATTTTTCATTCATTATTGGTTTGAACTTTTTTTAAGATGTTACTAACTAGTAATCCCAAGTAGTTAGCTCATAACCATGTGGACTCCTCACAATTTTTGGAAACAAAAAATTTATGCGTTTCATACTGCGATACTTAGGCGTTAAGTCAAAGGACATTACACATTTAACCAACCAGCCAGTTCCGATATTGTTCCGAACAACCTCGCGACCTGTTCTTCTCCCCATATTACGACAGTCCCGACACGCTACTCCTGTCTGTCGGGAGAACTCTGGTTGAGCGACGTCTGGAGGAGAATGTGAGTCACATCTAGGAGTTTCATGGGACGCTCAGTAGAGGCGCCGGTTCGGAAGATTCTACTCTGGGTTTCATTTCAAAGGAAGCTGGAGTCAAAAATGCGAGTACCGAGCAAGGCGGAATGGCCGTCTCCCCGCAACTATCCCAAACACACAAGTAATAAACAGTTCTACACTCTGGAGATGGGGTGTCTAGTTACTGTTGTGTACTGTTTTATGATACTGGTTGAAATTAACGAGAAACATCGGGTAACAGTAATGTATGGAGGGAATGATAAGAATTCTCTGAGTTTTCAGAAGCGGATTTCGCAGGTATAAATCCAGCTGGGACTTCTGAAGACCAAGCAATCCTCGATGTGGAATGTCAGTTTTGAGGTTTGTCAAATAATTGTTTTACAAGGCATCATTTGGCACCATTTTGAAACATGTGCAAGACAATGAGCATTCGTGGCGATAGTACACTGTTCATACGGCAAAAGTGTTTATGGTCAGTATACTATTTTATATACGTATATATTCAGTATACGCAAGTCAGTTTTTACAACGCCATTGTTTATTTGTTTATTTTTTTATTGATTCGCTCGTATTATCAATAGGTCTTACAAAATCACAACAAAAACAATAAAATGGAAAAAAAATATACGAATCTAAACCTGTATTTGTGTGCGGTAAGACTATTAGCTCCTGTGAGAGCTTCCACGAGTCTGCCGTCAAATCCCTTGTGATCACATACCACTAGAAAGTGCATCGTCAGTTTCTCTGCACACTCCTCCAATTGATAACCCCCACACTACCATCAACCTTATATAAAAGGAGTTCAGTCTTCAGGGAAGGGCAGATATAACTATCCTCTAACACCGTTATTCCTTGGGTTCCGAACGCGATTCTTCGCTGCAGCCATTTCACTGTCTCTATTCACCTTTAGAGACGTACTTTGCCATCACAATGCTGATACTCCATAAAAATTCTACCTGAGACGTTTTAAAAATTTCTTATTCTTGTCGAAGGGAAGTTCTAGATTTTCTGCAATTGATATATTGGGCCTTGATTTATTAGGCTGGATTTTGGAATTATTGCAGGAAAACATCGAGGTGGAAAAGAGCTCGATTTTGGTATTTATATGACCGTGTCGAGGTGCAGTTTGCGACGCGCTCTGTGAAATAAGGAATACACTAAATATTAGTAAAAGTTTCCGAGCTGATAGACCGTGGTTAAATTGACATTGAAAGGCCAAACTTTCGTCCACAAGTGCGATGGACATCTTAATTAGCGGCGGGTTTTCGGGCAAAGTGTCCAAGACGGCGGGTGGCTGGCGACCGAACGATTTGTGTCTAGTTGCTGTTGGGTCCTATTCTATGATATTAAGTTAAAAATAACGAGAAGCATCGGACCCCAGTAATGTATGGAGGGAATGGTTATGAACTGTGTTACGCAATAAACTTGCACGTTGATACGGCAAATCGAATATCTGTTTGGGTCGTTTTCCTCCAGCTTTATGTATGCAGTATAAAGGAATCTGTTGGTTGCCAACGAGTATTTATCACAGTGCACGCCCTTCTGGCTGGCACATAAAGGGGACACCCCCATTATGCAAGCAGGATGCACCATTTCCCATCTTTCCGCAATAACTGGATTACGAATCCCTTGACTAGGTGGGGCCTGAATAAGAGGCAATTTTAAGAGATCAAAATGTGAATTCTATTATACTAGAATTGCTACATTTAATTGCAGTATAATGTCTTTTAAACTAATCACTTTTCACTGAAATAGTGTTTAACTGAAGCGAATAGAGCTTGTCTTTGTTAGCTACTTAACGATGTAATTGGCAGTTTAAGATCAATTCGAATTTCGCCCAGCTGGCGGTGTTTGCAGGCCTGGGACTGGAGGTAAGGGAGACAGATGAGGACGTCGCATTTCCATCCCATAAGCTAGCTCTTTTGGCTTAAGCCATAAGCCATAAGCTAGCTCCTTTCGTCAGACAGCTCTAGTAACTGCGGCGATTTGCATACGAAAGCTTCAGCTTGATTTTTGCCCCGGCCGGGAACTGAACCCGAGTCGCCCCACAGAAAGCTAGTACGCCTTCCATGACCAATCCAAGAGGCCCCCATCAATAATAATAATAATAATAATAATAATAATAATAATAATAATAATAATAATAATAATAATAATAATAATATAAAGAAAATAATAAACAAAGGATTGGAAATCGAGTACAGCCGAATGTGAAGTGTAAAAGCACAAGTCGTCCGAATAGCTATCGGAGCTCTGGGATTTGTCCCGCAAAATTTGTCTCAGAACTAGGCCAAACCGCAGGTCATTTAAAAGACTGGTAAGTGCAAGACATGCTTTTTTTGGAACAGCCCACATTTTGCCCAAATTATTGAAGAGGCACCGACAGTCAATAGACCTGCTCCTTAGGAAGCTGGTTGCAACCTAGAGTGGATTTTATAATCAACCTACTCATAAAATCTTTAGTAGTTGTTAGCACATCGGCAGCCAAAATTGATTCAAATTTGGCGTCGTACTTTGAAACCTATCATTATAACAATTCCTTGCCTCTATTGAACAGCATAGAGCATGTATTTTTAAACGTCCCGCGTCGGACTTTAATATTTTTTCTCCAAAAAACAGCGCGCTTGCATCCAGAGGGAAAGACAAAGACATCTTTCGCGAGAAACTCTTTGGAAGGACAAAAACAGTTGAAGAGTTGAACTATTTTCGCAGAAGCCCGGTAGGCCGCGCCAGGTACCGGAGACACTATGAAGTATCAACATTTCAAAGTTAAAAGTCCTCCAAATGAAGGCGCGATAGAATAGCATTATTTAAAAAGAAAGTGGCCGAAGACAGTTTCGCGGTTACTCGACTCGCCTCGCGCAAGTAAAACACCGTTAAGATGCACATATATATGCAACTGACTATTAATTTAATTATGTAGGGTTGGTATTGCGACCTCAGCTGAGAGGTTTTAGCGCACCAAAGAGTATATCTTTGTTAGCGCACAAAAGCATTCTCATTGTCGAGATTTCGAAGAAATACTACGGCTTTATGATTGTATTGTTGGGAGTATTGTTGAAGAATCTTGCAGCCGTGCGTACACACAAAAGATCGCCTCGTCAGTAAAAAGGCGTGGTAATTCACATCCGGGCGGCATTGAAGAAATTAAATTTGGCTAGTGGTAGCAGTGGGTGTTTGAGCGTGTAAAGGCGATAGCAAACTGAAATGGTACTTCGCATGAATTAAAACAGAAAACAATCTTCTGTTCGTCTAAGGAAACATTGACAACAAGGTAAAATTGACAAGCTTCTTACATCATCAATATTTATCACGCTGAGATAAACTAATAGTTCTCGAATAATTGTTTTTCAGCATTTTTCATTGTGGCAAGCTAGGAACTACTTCACTTCTTCACAGTAGTGAAGTAGAGAAATAAGAATGGTAATAATAATAATAATAATAATAATAATAATAAATTTAGGACACTTGCATCATTCCGAGAAAGTTCTATTAGCGTAGTGCAGAAACGAACGTTTTTTTATGAAAATCGGAGAACATGGGGATGGTTGGCAATCCTGCTGCCGCTGCTGTTCGCCGCGGGGGACACCGCTTGGGACCATCTCTCAGAGTGTTTTCGTTCGTTATTCGCCGCTTGTGGAGAAACCCGGCCTCTCATTTGCACATGAAACACGTCTCTTTATCTGCGGGGACAATACGCGGTAATCTCGTGTGTCTGCGTTGTTGGCAGCCCTTTGTCTGAATGCCTGAAAAGATTCGTCGGAGAACGAATCAACACGGAGAGAGATCCCTCTGAATGGAATTCGTTGAAAAACTCTCGTGTTTCGGCGCTGCGAGCCGTTTTAAGATAGCGAAAGACAGAATTTGAGGACCTGATGTCAATTACAAAAATTTTGTTTTCCCACTTCCATTAGCCATTTCAAGGGAGTGAAGTATCAGAAAGTTTTCATCTTGATTCAAGTTTTATAATAACTGCAGAAACACGTAAATAACTACTAAACTTATCAAAAATTTAAAAAAAGAATTATGGTAAATAATGAAATGAGCTGATTTTGATAGGATACACATAATTACAGTTTAATTAATTTCCAAATAACAAGTGACATTTAACAATTGTGCATTCCACCATTTCAGAAGTGCAATAAAATGTAGTTCTTTTCAATGATTGCAATGAAGTACAGTATTCATAATTCAACGTATATTTTATACGGACCAAGTTAAAGTACCCGGGCATGGTCAGAATATTTATTGTATTTATGACCGGCCGGCCCCATTGGACACCGCCTACCATGCCGCGACTCGCCACCAATGACCCGCATAGCGCGTTTCAACAAACAGAAATTTCGGGTGTAACCAAACATTTTGTGACAACGAATCTTAGCTTTTTCTCGACTACCCAAAACGGTAGAAAATTTGATAGAAATCTCCCTAGATATTGATTAAAAGCATATAATTAATGCGTTAGTCCTCAATGGCCTTGTTGAAGAGACACAAAACCGAAAGAACTCGCAAAATAATTATTAAACATTTTGCGTATTTTGGAGAAATTCATCTAAATAAATAAATATATTTCTAGAAAATCTGTAAAACGTTATGTGTAAACATGAAACTTTTAATTTAATATGTTATTACTTTTGTGTATTGAATGCATAATATTAGAACACACACTCTTGTTTATTGTTTCAAGTTTTTTTTATTCTACATTAATATAATCGATAAGCAAAGAAATAATTTTTATTGATCTTTAAAACTCTTCTCTAGATTTTAAATCGTAAATTGTTTATTGAGTTCATTTGCTTTAATTAACTATGCCTCAGTCCCGCTTAAAGTGTTTTAGCTTCAGCGGAGTGTCTAAAAGACAAAAAACATAAAAACAAATAAAGTAAATAAAGTAAATGAAACAAATGAAACAAACGAAACAAATGAAACAAACGAAACAAACGAAACAAACGAAGCAAACGAAACGAACGAAACGAACGAAACGAACGAAACGAACGAAACGAACGAAACGAACGAAACAAACGAAACAAACGAAACGAACGAAACGAACGAAACAAATAAAACAAATAAAATAAATTAAACAAAATAAATTAAACAAAATAAACAAATGGAATAGAATAAAACTCTTTTTTTTCAGATGCGAAAAATATAAGGATTTGACCGTCTCATCCGGCATTTAAGCGCGGCCACGCACAAATCCGCTGGCGAACGCGCCGCGTGTCGTTTTCGGGCGGCGGCAATGCATGCGCGCGCCGCCGCGGACGCGCAGCGCCGGCGAATAACTCGGCGGGCGCTCGATGCTGCTCCGGCAGCGCGTGACGAATGCCCGCGACGTGCGCGCCCATAAGCGCGTCCGCTCATGAGAACGGCCCGGCGGAATCTGAAATACGCGCGGCTATTTTCTGCTGTTAACGACTGCGACCTCGCGGAATATTCATCACTGTTATCCGAGCAAAGTGGTTTGCTGCAAAAATACGTCGCAATTTTCGCACGTTTCTTGCAATGTTGAATGAAGAATGGCACGAATTTGCCACACTGTAAAATGTATTTTTTGTTGTTGCTGTTTTTACGTCGGTATTTTCGTATATATTATCAGTGATGGTGTTGAAGTGTTATATTTTTAGTGTGACTTACGTATTTCACGATAAATGTGAGTAATTTGTATATTGGGTTGCTTAAGTTTGAGAACTATCAAATATAAATTACTATTTTAATGAGTTTTTCTCCCTAGAAATGACGGTCTTGGAATAATTCGATGCGATCGAATAACCAAAAATAACATAATACCTTTTTCTAAATTATTTCTTATCCTATTTTACTTACTTTGTGTGTAACGGACTGTCACAAGAACATAAAAATAGTTCACAATCAATGCAGAAAAACAAAAGGACTCAGAAATTCTGAGAAACCACGAAGAAAATATAAGTAATTTTCTTTGAGTTTTATTTTGCTTATTCTGAGAAATATCAAATTGAAATTACTATTTTAATGAGTTTTTCTCCACAGAAATGACTGTGTTGTAATAATTCGATGTGATTGACTAATCACATAATATTTTTAATTATTTGATGTCATATTTTAGTAAATTCGTATATAACGAAATGTCACCCGGACATAGAAGTAATTCACAACCAATACGACAAAACTATTAGGGATGATAAATTCAGACATATTAATCAAACTTCGAAGAAAATTTAACTAATTTTATTTGAATTTTTAATTTGCGAGACAAAAAATAAAGAAAATGAATTTGCATTACATTTTACTCATTATGCGCTTTTGAACTTGTTTCTGTTCACCGATTTCGGAGAGAGAAATACGGCGTTGATTATTTGAAGAGAAGAAGAAACGTTTCATGCGTACAGATAGGCACACATTTCTCTATCTCCTATATATCAGGCATATCAAGGTCGCGGGTAAGTTAACTAGCTCCCTATTGTTCTCGGGCACTGGTCCCGAGAAACTGCACCGAGATTTACGAGTAAAAGTTGCATAAATTACTCGGGGTGGTGGTACAATACTGGATTCCTGACCCACGTCCTGACTTTTGGTTAAGTCAGTTGACAATTATTGCCCCCAAAAGCGATTTTAATTCTCATTTTCTGTACTAAAGAAATGAAAATATTCATTAAAAGGAAATACATCAATCGTATTTCAAATAGTTAATTGAGAATTAAAAAGACAATGAATCGAAAGGTCCTAGACTTCGCAATAGCATTTACTTAAGAGTGCAATAACTGTGTTAACATCCATCGTTGAGGCAAGTAGTTTTGATAAAGAGCCGAGGTAAGTACGTCTGTTAAAAGAGCTGTTCACCGCAATTGAGACTTGCTAATATATAGTCTTATTGATTTAAGCCTCATTATTGCTATGTATATCAAATAAAAAAAATGTTTTAATAAAACATAACACAAAAAGATAACAAGCAAAGAATTTGGCAATCAAAAATATACCTGCCTCTTGGCAAAACTGTTTAAACAGGGCAGAATCTCAGAGTCAAAAAATATCAGACAAAGCAATCGTATTTTGTAATATTAGTGCGCGCTTTGTACTTAGCTTTCTTGTTACTTTTCGAGAATGGAAACCCCTTTCTGGATTTGGAAAGGAAATGCAAGTGGAGTGAGGTGAAGTTATCCGTTCTCGAAGGAGCGCCAAGCTTCCCAGGCAGGCGAGTATCTCGTAAAGGCGCACATTAATGTGGCTAAAATGTTCCAGATAACATGACGTGCGCATCACTACCAGCGCCGAAGAGCAGTGTTTGACTCAGGAACAAGAATTGCAGAGACTGCCTTCGTCGGCCCGTTGCAGTGACCCGCGTGCCACTCGCATCTGATTAGACTACAACCGATCGTGCCCGAGTTCGTCCCAACCCCTGTCATAGGATTAACACAGCAAGCAGCGAGCTACCGACACAGGTACCGGTGCCCATCACTATAAAACCGGTCCAGGGCACGGCAAGAGGGCCGCCCACTTGAGCAACCCTTCTTACGAGAACTGTCTCCGGAAAACACGCCTTGACCTTCAGATCACGGGCGAAAAATAACACGTAATCCGAAGAAAATCAAGTGCCAAGTAATTTTGATGGAGCTAGTATAGCGTCATAGACTTGACTCCCTGCTCTTGAGTTGCAAGGTATGGGGATGAGAGAGCCAAATATAGACTCCCGAACAAAGGCCACCCCTCACGGAAATCCCAGAGGGTAGGGGGCTAGTTCGTAGACGCAGGGCACAAAATGCGGCGTCGGTGGCACTCGCTTCAAGACGAGTGCGTGGGGGTCAGATGACGTAGGAAGTCATGTGACTCGGGCCTATATTAAGGTGCGTCGCAGGACCCTTCAGGGGGAACGATTCTGGTTTCCTCGCGGCAAACACCGCGAAACTTGTCCGGCCAAGTCTGGTGCGGAAGTGCTGAAGGCACGAGTAGGTGTTCGAGGTTCGGACACGGTGAAGTATGTCTTATACTTCGATACAGCGAGTTGGCTACTCGCAGGCGCGGCCGCACGGCGCGTGTTGGGAGAGGGGGGCTGCGGCAGGTAGCTCCGACAAACGCCTTAGAGTGAGGTTTTAGTTACTGTCAATTTATTGTAAATAAATTGTAAATAACCACTCGTGTGTGTTTCTTTGTGGCGTTGATCCCTACCCACGACGTTACACTTGCATCACACCCGTGTCGTGGCCAGTGAAATCGTGTTTTACCTGCACGACACACATGGGTAAAAGCTCTCACGTACCCCGAGCGTGTGTGGGCCCCTTTATAATTCCCGCTGCCGGCATCGTGCTTTCAATCTTGTTGATGCCATCGCCGCCTGTGTACCGGTGCAGCGAGAGCCACCTCGGAGGTCAGCCCTTAGCATCACAATGCGGCCCGGCCGGGAGGCCCGCTGATACGCGGCGCGGCGGGCGGCCCGTCCGGCACACGGGTTTTTGCCCCCGCACCGACCACCGGCCGAGCCACCGTCGCGTCGCGCGGCGCCGTCTTTCTCATGCTAATGACCGGCGCGCCAAAGAACATGCGTGGATCAGGGGGAATGAACCTGCAGGGGGGTAATGTGCAGTGGGAGTTAACGCGTAGGGAAGGTAGGGAGAGGTAACGCGTGGTGGAGAGGGCAACGCGCAGGGAGAGGTAACGCGTAGTGGAGAGGTAACGCGTAGGGAGAGGTAACGTAGAGGTACCCGTAGGGAGAGGTAAAATGCGGAGAGGTAACGCGTAGGGAGAGGTAATTGTGTAGGAGAGGTAACGCGTAGGGAGAGGTAATGCTAGAGAGGTAACGCGTAGGGAGAGGTAACCAGCGTAGGGAGAGGTAACGCGTAGGGGAGAGGTAACGCGTAGGGAGAGGTAACGCGTAGTGGGGAGGTAACGCGTAGGGAGAGGGCCCAGGGAGAGGTAACGCGAGGGAAAGAGGTAACGCGTAGGGAGAGGTAACGCGTAGGAGAGGTAACGCGTAGGGGAGAGGTAACGCGTAGGGAGTGGAGTAACGCGTAGGGGGAGAGGTAACGCAGGGGAGAGGGGCCCAGGGGAGAGGTAACCTGTAGGGGAGAGGTAACCCGTAGGAGAGGTAACGCGTAGGGAGAGGTAACGCGTGTGGGAGTGAGTGGTAAACGCTAGGGAGAGGCATAACGCAGGGAGAGGTAATGTAGGGAGAGGTAACTGCAGGGAGAGGTAACGCGTGTGGAGAGGTAACTTCAAAGCGTAGGAGAGGTAACGCTGTGGAGAGGTAACGCGTAGGGAGAGGTAATCGCGTAGGGAGAGGTAAACCCGTAGGGAGAGGTAATGCGTAGGAGAGGTAACGCGTAGGAGAGTAACGCGTAGAGGTAACGTGTAGGGGAGGTAACGTGTAGGGGGAGGTAACGTGTAGGGGGAGGTAACGTGTAGGGAGAGGTAACGTGTAGGGAGAGGAGGTAACGTGTAGGGAGAGGTAACGTGTAGGGAGAGGTAACGTGTAGGGGGAGGTAACGTGTACGGGGAGGTAACGTGTAGAGGATAGGAAAAGTGTAGGGGAAAGGAACATGTCGGGGAAGGGATCGTGTAAGGGAAAGGAATGTGTAGGCGGAGGTGATGTGTAGGGAAAGAGAGAGGTGTAGGAGAGGAGGATGTTTAAGGGGAGGAGGGAGGATTTAGGAGAGGAGAATGTTTAAGGGGAGGGAGATGGGAAGCGTGTAAAGGGAGAGGAGGAATACGTGTCGATATAAGAAACCAATACTGCTTGCGACATATAATTAACAGCTTTTAAACTCTTGCTCCACGCAAATATAAAGTTGAGAACGAATAGTTACCCGCCGGACTAACAGTTACTAGCACTGACGTCGCTACTAAAGGCAAAAAATATTGTCTATTTCGTGTGAATATGCTCCTGAAATTAAGTGACAATGTACTACGCATAACTTATTTTTGTGTACGTGTTTTACATGTAAAAAGGAATTATTGTGGATAAAATGTGCGACAACTCACTATTACGAAGGGATATGTAAACTCTTAATCAGCATGTTCACTATCGCTTCTGTTTATGTGCTTTCGGGGCGCTGCTAGCACAATAAATCGGGAGAATTCCATCTGACACTTGGCATTTGACACTGGCAATCAGAAAATGTATCAGTTAGAATTGTTCAGAGTTGAAGTCATCCCTATCGGGAATCGAATCCGAGCTCGGGTTGTTCCTGTTTCCGGAGACAATATTCTGAACAATTTAAGAATTCGTCTGGCTACAAAATAACACGATAATATCGTAGTACTTACACAATAAGAAGTATACTTCCGATGTCATTATTTCCACCAAGTTGAAAATGATACTGAATAACGAGAATTTCATAAAATTTAATGGCTAAGTTGACCATTCTACTGCTGTCGGTTAAGTCGCTCTGCAATAAAATAGTTGAATGTGGAATTCTACAAAGGAATTAGAGCAATTTATTAGGAATTATGAAGTGTCAATCACATCAATTAGTAAGCGTATGTGTAAAATATTATTTTCATAAAATCCAGCAGGGAATTGTAAGATTACATTACTCCGTGGTCGTTAACGAATTTTTATTCTGTAATGAAAAATATTTATTGCATAATTCCAAGCTAATTCAAGAGCTTCATTCGTGTTGTGAAAGGATCTACATTATTGGCTTAATTTCGCCTCCCTTGGCTCAAATATTTACCATCTGGCCTTTCGCGCGAGGTTTGCTGCCTGCTTTGCTTCATACTACCCAAGGGTCTTCGAAACGGAAACTTTGTTTCCACAGAGCAAACACCCAGAAAACTAAAGTGTACATTTTGCTCCCCTCTCAATGAAATCTCCTCGTTCTCCGCTCGTCGCTCTGATTGCCTCTGCATGCTGTGTGTGCGGCCGGCCGTAATTCGATTCTAGATATAAATGAATCATTTTATGTTCATTAGTGATTCAATTGAAATCTAAAATTTCGCGCATGAAATAATTATTCGGATTCAAAAGTTCGACCAATGCAAATGTGAACTGGCTGTGAATATTTCACTAGTGCTCACGTTGGAAATCGAAATGACAAAGTCGACTTTATCGCAGATGCTTCTGGCGACAACCAGTTGATCAAATATTGGCAGGTATAAAATATGCAATAAGCTCCATTATTGAATCTTATTTAAGTAGAAATGATATTAAAAGCATTTTATATCATCAATTATATTTCTGAAACATTCATGAAGTTTTTCAATTGAAAAAAAACAAAATAAAAATTATATTCCAATTAGTATTTACAAAGAGAAACTACGAAAAGATAACCACAAGCTTCTAAGTCTCTGTTTCAGAGACACGAAGAAAAAATGAACCTGAATTTTTAAATTAATTTCTTGCAGTATGAAGCAAATACTGAATCCCAGGCGAGAAACATTCACGTATTTGAGGAAATGATAATTTTGCAAAAACACATTTTTTCAAATTCTTCATACACCAAATTGTATATTTTTTAAAACATCATTCCTGTTTAAAATGTGAAATAGTCGTAAATTTCCGTTTAAAAATGCGACGGACACTTTAGATTCATGAATACTACTCATAATTTATTTTCCTTCTCGACATTACAAGTCAACTAACATTGCCAGTAAATATTTGAATTCAACTCTCTCACCTCCAGAGCAGAGCAGTGAAAGAGAGTACGTTTGCACAGCAAAGGAAGGAGAAAATAAACGGCCCAAGGTATTTAAATTTAACGAACGGATTCAGCTACACTATGAATATCACTGGACCATCTCGAACCAAATATGTCGTATAGTGGATATAAGAACGACATTCAATTGCTATACAATTAGAGACTATACTGAGCATCACAAGGAAAGTAACATTAATTTTAACAGTGATATTTAATGTATTATTTACCATTGGACTGTATAATTCTAAACAATATTTAACAAGTATTGTATCACAGCTTCTGGGTCAATGACCCCCATCTCGATCAGGTTTTTCGTCCAGTTTCCTTCATCCATTGAGCAAATACTGGGATGACCCCTTGTTTTGCTTCTGGACATACATGTAACTTCATTTTCTGTGCACGTCTTCTAGAATTCAGTGGGAAATACAATTACTCAAATTATCGTTTCCATGTTGTCGCGGCAGGAAGTATTATTCCGAAGTACAACATGGATAACAGCCCAAAATTGATTGTTTATTTATCCTTGAAAATAGATTTTATTACATGGGAGCTTTTTTTATTCAAGTAGTATATCACTTTGTGTAGGGATCACAGAATTTTGAAAATGTGCACACAATTCATTTTTCCCCATAGCACGTCATACGCAGTTTTAACTGTTTTTTGACGTTAAATAAATAAATAAATAAATTGCTACGAATAATCAGGCATTTCATACAAAGCATTGGAGGACGTGTCTTTCGAATTATTATTCTCAACCTAGACAAATCATGTGATCGTAAAAAGTAAGTTATATGTTCTCTATCTTAACAAAATTAATGCATTTGAGCATTTTATTGGTCTAAAATACAAAAACAAGTATAGAAGTAATTCAAGTGAAAAAAGTAGAATTAAATTTTTTGTTGGATAATGCTTGTTATTTGAATTGCCTTCCAACAATTCTTTCGAAATTCAATGTACTCTTATAGACCAATATGTATTCCTAATATATACAAAACAATATTTCGTAGTATGTGTTCCTAAGAAAGACATCATCCCTTTTATTTTATGATTAGATGGCATTTTGCTAAAACAAAGTTTTAGCATACCCTAAATAATGCACAGCCGAAACGCCAAAACACTACGAGACCACATGAAAAATGAGGATTAATTTTAGTTAAATCAAATACTAAATCTCGTATTTAAGGCTCTTAATTACTTCACAAAGCTAAGTTTTGGTAACCTTTTCGGTAGCTACATGTCAGCAGAACTCAGAAAAACATTTCTGGATGAAACAGATATTTTAATGAGCATTGCATTTTTTCATTAAAAACTTGTTAAAGGTTCTGAACGCTTTTCTGGGGCTATCGGAACCTATTGTCTTCAAATAAATTCGAAGACCCATCGAATATAAATTAGAGCACTTAATTAGCATTTAATAGTTCGCACGGAAAATTTGTGTCGTTTGTTTCGTGCTTACTTTAGGTTATTATCCGGGCTCGAATTCTGATGACCTAAACATTATTTGAAAATTACCTATAAAATGACTTAAAATTTGTTTAAAAAGTACTCAAAATTTTGTATCAAAATGTTTACTTATTCCAGGATTTTTACAATTTTAAATGAAGTTAATTTATTTTAGAAGGAACTGTAATCTCCGATCTTCCAACCGTCAATTTTCAAAGATCCAGGAAATTACTGAAGATCCGTGCAATTTTGACAGTTCGAAACACTAGTGTCCACTGCAGTAGTGAATTTAGTCATCAACTAACGATACAATAAAAAAAATGTTTTAGTGCGTCATTGTATATTCATCAAAAATTCACTGACAAAAAACACGAAAAGGAAATAAAATGCGTAAAAATGACGCCAAAAAATCCAGAAAAATGACCTCAAAATTGAAAATGACAAAAAAAGACAAAAACTGACCTAATAACTTTACATTTCTATTACCTAAATTTCGCGACAAACATTCACTTTCAAGTTAATACGTCAAAAATGCACCAACGAAAAGATGACACGTCATCAGGATCCCAGTCCTGGTTATTTTACACAACCTGCTGGTTATTACTGGAACGGATCTTCTGCGATAAAGTCCCCAACAACAATCTCTAGAATTCACAGCCATCTAGCCGACCAATCCTCCGAACTATCGTGTCTGGTTCTCTTTTCAGCCACCATTTCCGCGCGTGCGCTGTGCAAACACTCGATCGACGCGGAGTGTGCTAATCGGCTTGGCGCTCGACAACCACATCCGCTCGAACACAATTGGGGCTCTGAACAACCGACAGGCGCCGCCTGCCATAATGAACGGGGCTCCACAACTGATCAGCACAAGTTTATTTAGGAAGGCCTGTGATATAAGAAACTAGCTCCTGTTGACACGCTGTAGCAACCAATCAAATCTGAACAATATAGTCAAAATGATGGTCGATTGATTGATTGATTGATTTTTCGTGTTTCCGGGCGCGTCAACTGCTATGGTCATTAGTCCCGTTAGTGTAGTGCATGTTTTTTCACGGGAGATGGCGGTGATCTTCCCCCGCCGGAAGGCGAGATCCGGCGCCGACCTACCGTCGGCTAGTGGGGTTTCCCCCTAACCAGGGCTCTCCCACCAGCGAGGCAGCGCCCCAGCCGGGACAAGCTCTAAGCTCCCGACCGGTCTCCCGGGATATGTGGTAGTGTTGTTAGTGTAAGTGTGTGTGTAAGGGGAGAGGATAGGACAAGGAAGAGGAAGGACAGATCGCGCGCGGTCCGTGGCCCGTTTGGTAGGGTACTGCTCCGGCATTCGCCTGGTGTTGATCGGAGAAACCACGGATAACTAGCGATCAGAGCAGCCGGCCGCTAGAATTCTCCTCCAGGCAGCGACTGAATTCGACCTAGCTGAAAAGCTAGCGTCGAAAATCCTGCCGCCGTCAGGACTCGAACCTAGGACCTCTCGGTCATAGGCGCTGCAGTGACATCAGTTGATGCACTGAGCTACCGCTCCCGGTAAAATGATGGTCGAGAGTGTCGCAAAGTGATCTAAATCGAAACTAATCTAGCGCCAATTGAATTTTAATAGTCGTGTATTGAATCAATTTATACATTATGACAGCACTAAAAAACTACATTCATTTGAATAAACATGGTTTTAAAATGTCAGTCACACACAAAAACAAAGTTTTCAGACTCGAAGACTTGAAACATGTTTGTATAAGTATTTCAACGCGCTGTGTCCTAAACTAAAGTCAGAATTGCGCCATCACCCTCCATTTTTTTATTCGCAACAAAAAGCCATCGTGACCTTGTACTTTTTGTTTTCGGGGGCGTTGTCAAACCCAAAGACCTGACACAAGTTTCTCTGTGTCGACGCGCTGAATCCAAAACTGCCGCCAGATTTGCACCACCACGTTCTAGGTTTTTAAATCGCGAAAAAACACCGTAAAATTGTGGATTGTAAATTTCACGGTGGGTTTTTGCGATTAAAAGAAACGGAGCATGGTGGCGACATTCTTCGTCGACTCTAGAGAAACTTGTGTCAGATCTTTGGGTCAACAACCCCCCAAAACAAAAAGTTACAATTTCAAGGTGTTTTTCCGCGATTTAAAAAATGGCGGATGGCGGCGCAATTCTGGCATCAGATTCGGATTAATCATGTCGAAATACTTAGAGAAACATGTGGCAAGTCTTTGGGTCTGACAATAAACCTCGAAAAAAAAAAATTGTAACGTCACTATGTTGTTTTTTTTAATTTAAACAAAATTGGAGGGTGATGGCGCAATTCTGGCTTCAGATTCGGATTCAGTGCGTTAAAATACATAGAGAAATATATGTCAAGTCTTTGGATCTGACACCTTTTTTTGTGTGCCTGTGCAATTAATTACAGTTCAAATAATTAATTTAAAAAGTTATTTCACTTTCAACTTTTGAAAATGTTTTATATTAATCATATCCAAACACTTTTCAAGATCAAACACAATAACAAATAAACACAACATTTAAATCATTTTTTTAATAATCTTTAATTGTGGTCAACCATTTACTCAGATTCTTCTGTAAAATGCATCCATTAGTATAGTGAGTTGCACAGAAAACTGGACAAATACAGCTGATATTGAAACCACTATAAATGGCATGGTCTCTGGCCTACCTTTTCAGCGCACATCGAATCTCTGTTTGTGGTTGTTGGTACTCACCTGCAACAAGATTAGGAACAATTAATTACAAATAAATACAACTAATGCCGTTATACAGAAAAAAGCAAAGCCACACATTTAAAGCAGCTAATGGTTCTAAGGAATCAAAGTCATAAGATTTAAACTAGCTACAAATATGACATCTAAAAAATTTCTAAGACAGATGCACGCTAAAAGTGAGACCTTAGAAACTTAAGTTTGATGAGCATTAAACATAAGTTTTTTATAGTCAAATTAAATTATTTATCAGTGGTCCCTTTCTGCGATGTAAGAATAGCATTATGTGATATAGATTTTTCGCCTCCAGAGAATAACAGCTCAATGCAAACTTTGCGATAATCAGTATTGCGATAATCAAAACTAGCATACACAGGTCTCAATAAACAATCTCTGTAAAAACGTCAACCCCGTAATAAAACTCTTATTGGCAGGATTCTAAATTCTTATACATCCTCTTTCAACTCTCTCAGTACTACACAAGATAGCGCCGAGTTGAATTCATCTTTTCATGTATTTAATCCATGATATTTGGGTAAGTATCTAATTTCTCCATATTTCAACTACTTCCAGTTGTGTCCTTATTTATTTATTCTGTGGTTTTATTGCATAAAATAACTATACATCATTTTCTTATTTTCCTCTTTGTTGTAAGATATTCTTTTGTAACTGCCACTCATATTTTTTTAATCCTTAAAATGTTTTTGGCCTAAAACACTAGTATTGTTTAAATTAAAACACTAATCTACCCATGAAAACTCTAATTTATTATATTTCGAACTGTTTCAAACTGTAAAAGCATAAATAATTATTATTGAAGCGTGAAAGCGTGTCCATCCGATTGTGAACACTACTAGCGCCTAAACCATGCATACGATCTTTTCCAAATTGAAGAAGCCCCTGTTCATCTGGCTCTAGGTGAAGCTTTGAAATTTTGAAAAACGTTCCTATAAATTTGGGGGTACTTTACATGAAGCCCCCCGGACATTTTCTAAATTATCTACAAAATGGTTACCAATTTTTTCTTTAAATTTCTTGTAAGCGTAGAGTATAATTCACTTATGAAGTATAAGTCCAATTTTCCTATTCTTTTGTTTTTTCAAAAATTACAAAAATGTAACTTTTTTGACTTGTCTCTCACGGCGGTAATATTTACGTTAGAGGCGATTTCTTCACATTAATGTATTTATAAGTACATGTACTTTCAAAAATGTCCAATAAAATTTCTGAAAAACTCAACAGTTTTTTGTGAAAATTAGCTTAAATTTCCGCATTTTCAGAAACGCTCAAACGTCATTTTCTCAAAAATGGCTCCAAATTTTTCTTCACACTTTTCCAATGGATAGTGCTATGTGTACTGTTTAATATTCCGAAAACTTTAATTTAATGTAGCTTTTGTTTTTTTCAAAAACTACACAAATGTAATTTCTTATAAATATCTCTCATACGCCGTTAATATACACAGTTTCACCCATTTGTATACATTATTCCATTTGTGAGTAGAATTTCTTCAAATATCTTCAAATGAAGGTTTTCGAAAATTCAATAGATTTTTGTGAAAGAGCGCTTCAAATTTCGCATTTACAGTAACGCTTAACCCATTTTCTTAAAAACGGCTTCAAATTTTTGAATGAAAATTGCTATTTAGGATGAGATTTTAGCCTTCTTTAATATTCTTAAAATAATATTTCAGTTCTACTATTTGGAAACCGAAAAATTGAGAAAATATACAAAAAATGTACTTTGGGCGGCGATAGAAAGCAGCAGGCAAGAAGGAGAGGGGCAAGACTGTATAATATCAGTCCACACCAAAGAAATTAGAAAACCTTACCACGAGAAAGTCTGTGCCATTCTGTAGCACCTCTAGTTTGTCCTCTGTTAGGGTTATGTATGCATTACGAGTCATTGTCATGTCCAATATCAAACCTAATACTTCCTCCGAAGAATAGCAATTCGGAGATGCTACATTGGAATCTGCTGCGTGTTTCATTCTACATAGTGTTCTAAGAGTACTAAATGGGGTACAGACGATGATCTATTCCATGACATGGGCAAATCTTTCTTTGACCATTTAATCGGAAACTATGCTTAACGTCATTTAACAGTTCAGAGGAAGTTCTTTCTGATAACCTGCCAATGATCTTTTACCTGTTTCTTCTTTCTCTGCTTTCGTGAACATGCTTAGTACATCTTTCTTGTCTCGTAGTGGGGTGTTTAGAACATTTCGATACACAGAACTTTTCACCAGCCATGCAGAGAAAATAGTACTTGACAGTTTTGTTTCTACACGGTGATAGTCCAACGCTTTGTGATATTGTAACAAAACGTCCTGATATTCGTGTGAATTTCTTCCTTAATTGACTTTCAGATTTCGAGTCCTAAGTGCGGCATGATGTAATTAAGCAAATTCCTTTTCTTTTCTACTCTCAAATCATTTTGACTGCCAACTCCTCTACGCACGAACTTGAACAACACTCAAGTGATAACGCCGCGCGAAAGTGCAGTTCCTACAAAAGAGCATACCTCACAAAGTTGTGGATAGTTGCACGAAATATTGTTCTACCGCAGAGGAGAGATATGAAGAAATGAGTCAGTACAATTTTGAAAGCAACAAAAAAATGTTTTTATGAAAGTACACAAACTTTATTTCGTGAAAAATCCGTCTGGGTGAAGCAGTATTAAAATAATTGTTTTTATGGGTATAATTTTGAAAATCCCTTCAAGAATTTGTGTTACCGGAGAGTGACATACTTGTGTCAAAGTGTTTCATGTCGGCCGACGAATTCCAGCTTCCAGACACCAGTAAAGACATTTTTATTCCCAAGCTTGTGGAATCGCCAAGAGAGATAGCTCGGGCAGAGACGCACCGACGGCTGATTTCTGAACGCTGCCACATCGTGACCATTGCTGTTAGTGTGTTCTCAAATACGTTTACTTAAGCTCTGATTTACGTACCCCTAGTAATATCGATTTCAGTATTTTTCAAGAAAGCTGATTTTTGCATGTTGGTCCAGCTAGCGAGGCGAAATTGATTAGCGAGGGCGGCGGCCCCCTTAACGTACTTTTGTGCTTAATCAGTTCGTTTCTTTACTTACATTGGTTTGGTCCCCAATTAACTTGTAGAATTGAGATGGATGAAGGATTATTTGGTCCACAATTTACATACAGCCGTTAGATGTATAGTTGCGTTTAAAAAACAGTTTTGTACGGTTATCTTCAAATAACTAAATAGTTATGTAATACATTGTCCGACAATTTTATACGAATGAAGCTAGAGGTGTATTAATAACATAATAATAATAATAATAATAATAATAATAATAATAATAATAATAATAATAATAATAATAATAATAATTGATGGCATTCATGTTACTCAAGAGAATAAAACCAAGTTACAAAGTTACGTTGTTACGAAGCAACCGGGGTTATGTTGATTGTCGAGGAACAATTGTTTTTGCTGAATGGTCGAATAAGTAATTTGTATGTGAAATTCGTATTATATTAGAACGTAAATGTAATCATTTTAAGAATAATAAATGAATAATCTATTGAAAGGCTTTTAATCTACAACAACAATAATAATAAAAACTATTTTAACTTGCCACAAACGGATAAGTCATACTATTTTGCACGCTAGCTTATTTATCTCAATGACTGAGATAGCGAGGCGTGAAATTACTAAGATATAAATTAACCTTCTTCACTCATCGCCTTTATTTTGCTGTGAAAAGTGCGACCGCAATGAAGGTGTTCAAATGGATTCATTAAAGCACGCGTCGTAATGAAGCTTATAAAGCACCCGCATGAGTGCGCTATTTACTGACCTTTCTAGGTAAGTTCAAGTGGCATTATTAATAATGACATCGTATAATACATTTCCTTTCATTACCACTGGCTATTCCATTTTGATGACCTTTAGATGTCAGTATTAACGTCGTTTTACGAGAATGCTGTCACTGATAAGTGAATTAAGTCTACCAACAGTGGCGCATGATCGAGGAGAAAAGATTTTAAGACAGTTTTAGCGAAACGGTCGTCAAGAAGAATTCAAACCTCTACCACACACTCCCCGACGTAGACATTTGTTGTCTCTTCCAAAGCCTTTTAGCAAATTGTTGTTGCCTGATGAATAAAAGTTGGCGTAGAATCCGTTACGCAATGTAGAATAATCGAGCTTACTCGAAACCTGCATAATGATAACTGTTACTAACTTCCATTTTCTAGAGTGCTCGAATGGATGTTTCACTACCATTAATAAATATCGTTCTACACACTGAATATCAATTTTTGAGTAAATAAATATCTTTCTCTACTCTCAATATCAGTTTTTCCTTCTAGCGACCGTTTCAAAACAATTAACCTCTGAAAATGTGCAAGTGTACGTTTAATATGAGTAAATAAAGACACATAGTCTCGCCGCTTCTGTTTATTTGAACTATTGCATTTGAGGTTAGCCGGTCTAAAGGGCCGGAGAAAAGGGTACAGAATGATGACAGAGAACAGAATTTGGACTTTAATCGACATCTTGCCTCATTTGCTTCTTCCACTATCAACAGTGAACACAATGCGATTGCTTTTTACTTTCTTTCTTAAACTACGTACGTACACAATACAAGACAAGAAGCGAGGCGCCAAAATGACTCAAACTCTCCGAAATGTCCGTTCCGTCCCGTTCGTCCTTGCAGTACGGATACAGTCCACGTAGCTCTGCAGAGCTTTCTAAAACGGGAGACGAAATATCCCGATTGAAAATCTAGGATGTATTTTAATACGCAGGGTAATTTTTAACGACAGACGAAATTGAATAAAACGGTGGAAGGTCAATTTCAATGACACAAATACTAGAGATATTCTAACAATGAGAGAGATTTCAGAGTGCAAAGGCAAAAAGGTGAATGGAATGTCGCAAAATGTCTTTAGGAGTGAATACGACACCTGGTGGCTTCATAAGAGCATTATTGACACGCAGAAAAACAATTTAGCGGCAGACTAATGATAAGGTATTACAGACATTATATGAAACAATGCATTTCCACAGAAATCTCTATTTAATTTAATGTTCATATTTGTTTTCTTTATTGTTACAATTATAGTGCTATCGAATAACGAGTACAGCAAATAATTTTAGAGTACAAATCAGAGCATAACCAAATAAATAAAATTCAATTTCACTGAAGAATGCCAATATGCTGTGTGTGATCCGTTTACGCTGTCTGAACTCGGTGGTGATACTCGTAGGTTTCGAACATTGGGCAGGATGTATAGTATGCCAGGTGGCTAGCTGAAATATTACGCCTTTCTCCTCGTAACCAAGGAAAATACAGCAATATGAGACTGTTTCATATTGACTGCTCCATTTACAAATATGAGAAATGGACGACCTTTCACAGACAAAACTGAACAGAAATAGGTACTATTTTTTTCTAATATCAATATTTCAACCTTGATACCAATACTGCCGCAAATTTTTACACGTCAAAATAAAAGGAAAAGTGTTCGTGTTAACATTATTAACAGAATGTCGAACCGTGCTTCCTACAATGTTCACATGACATAATGACGAATGACGTAGGCGTAAACACATTAATTCTCCCTAATACTTCTGAGCTTATTCGGTTCTTGATAAGATGATGGATTAGTCGATTGACCGGTTCATTCCCGTCGGGTTCTTATCGCCCTGTTACGGCATTCGCCGCTCTGTCACCCAATGAAGCCCCTTATCTACTGAGCGAGCGCCCTCAACCCCTGTCACGTCACGGATAGAACCAGCACGACGCAGTAAGCCTGACGGAAATGGCTGCTCCAAAGGGCCGGAAGATGGAGAGGTTAGCTTTCATGGGGATGCAATACGAATGGAAGAAAAGGGAAGGTATCGAAAATGGCTTGGCTATCTGTAAAGGATTGAAAAAAAAATCCTGAGAGGAAATGGATGAAAAATTTGGCGATACTGAATTCAGAGTGCCTCTAAAATGTTTTCCCGATTCTGAATCGGAGAACGCCGATAACCGATCATTCGGAAGTAAAACAGGGCGTCAACTGATGTCATCGCAGTGCCTCAAACCGGAAGGTCTCAGGGTTTCACTCCGGACGGTGACAGGAGTTTCGACCCTGCCTAGGCAGCTAGGTCGAATTCAAACGCTGTCTGGCGGAGAATTCTTGCGGCCGGCTGCGCTTATTGGTACTTTTCCGTGGTTTCTCCGATAAACACCAGGCAAATGCAGGAGCAGCAAATGCAGCACTAACAAACGGGTTACGGATCGCACGCGATCTTTTCTTCCTCTTCCTGGCCCTACCCTCACCCCTTACACACACACACACACACACACACACACACACACACACACACACACACACACACACACACACACACTTACACGCACTACATTACCAAACTTGTGAATGGGAGCTTAGGTCTCCTCCCATATGAGACGGTCCCTCGCTGGTGGGATATTTCTGGTTGGGGAAAATACCCATAAACCTACGTAGGTCGGCATCGGGGAGTAAGTTTGCCGCCAAGGAAGTAGGCCGTTCAAGGGAGGAAATTGGCTGCCTCTCGCGATAAAAAATACGGGAATAATGGCCTTAGGAATTGACGCGCCCAGAATTATCAATCAATCAATGGATTGTTAAAGTGAGTCTTAATTGATTCCTGGACGTACTGAGTGATCTCCCATTCGTGCTACTGGTTAAATCGCGACGATAGCGACTCTCGAAAATCGTTTTGAAAAACTTGGCTCACTGAATCCTGATCAATTTGGAGATTTTGTGAAGAGACAAAAGTCTCAGTATACTTTTGGTTGGAAGGAAAGGAAAGCAGATGACCAGGTCAAGTCGTAGATTTATGGTAAGTGAAGGAGTACCCACTACCTTTTTAATAAATAAAATGTCATAATTTTTATTTATATGTTCGGTACGACGTATTGATATTTAGTAAAAATAACTGTTTCTTCAAAGGAAGTATAACGTATGTGTACGTAAAAATTTAAGAAATTCAAACATTGAAGAATGTACTAACTCAACTTGTTTCATAACACTGCATTGCTGAGAAGCGTGCAACAGTCCAACACAACTCAATACAACGCAAAGCAAACGAAACAGACGAACGAAAAGCCTCCTGTAATGGCACGATTCCATTAACTATTTTAATATTCCGCAGTTTAACAATGAGTTGCAGTTGAAGATGGCGTATGAGAACTCCTCTTCTAAAAAAAGGTTATCTTTTTCATATATTTATAAGAAGTATCTTTATTAAGTAACATATTAAACGACATTGTCAAAATTAACAGCCTGGTTGGTCATCGTCTTTACAAACATCAAACGCGTTCATTATTTAATATAAATCGGCCTAATGACGTTATAACTATACAATAACTGCAATAATATATTTTACAAGTCGTTAATGAAGTCGCTGTGATACATTCTTGACATATAAATAGTAAGAATGTTCTGTGATATGCAGAAATCTGTTCCTGAATAGTGTACCGTAATTCTTCCGTGTGGGGATTTGTCGCATATATGTGATCTCTCAGGAATTCCCAAAGAAAGAATTCTCACGGAGTCAGATCAGGACAGCGTGCAAGCTACACGAACGTGTGAAAATTCTATCTACATAAACGGCTTGTAAACCCTTAAGGAAACTGAAGCAGTGTGTGCAGTTGCGGAGTGCCACTAAATATGACAGTAATTACTCTCTTCATTTGTCAACATTTTGAAGAAAGGCTCCAGGATACAAAGCATATAACGGTTTAACACATTTTACGTATGTGTCATACACAAACACTTTCTGTTTGAGAATGAACTTCGCGCAAGCCTTCACAAACCTACTATTCAACAAGGCTGGAAAGGACGCCTTTTGCAGGGTGAGTTCTTCAAACTCTCCGGTTTGCAGTGTTCTCAGGGGAGTTCAGCGCACCGCCCCTGACGAAAGGCGGTCCGTCAGCCGAACAGATTTTCCGGCGATTGCGGCACACAAATAACATAGTGGCACTGTACAATGTACATCTATTTAAACAGAGTGGCACTTCAAGGTTAAGAGATGGATGATGAGGAGGGCATTGTCATCCAATCGGGCGCTCCAATACCAAAAAATTAACTTTAACGAAGTTCCCAATTGGATGACAGTGTCCCCCTCTCCGTCCACCTCGTGACATTGAAGAGCCAAACTGTTTAACCTTCAATTGGTATTCCTTTTCAACACCTTTAATTGGTATTGGCAGTCTGTAATACCGCTCATACTTAATTCATATAATTTAACGTATTATTTGACAACAGTGAACTTATCTTCTAGTCCAAAAAATTAACATTTATTTTATCAAGGCTTATGATGCGAAACTTCTAGTTCAAGTCCCGGTGATGGTAAGAGTATCCACAAAGGGTCACGACACATACATCGGGGAACCAAAGTAAGTCTCGTCGAAAGAGAACGAGAGTCAGTGGAGCGGAGTGAGAACGAGTGAAGTGGAATAGCACGGGGTGGGTGAGACAATATCAAAGGACGACCGGCAGAGGTGGCTCAGGGTTTCAATTGATGTTACTGCAGCTCTACGCTTACGGACCAAATGACAGCCGTTGACACGCCCGGAAATACCAAATAATCAATCAATGGAAGGTAGGCATTTATTTTTTATAGTAATGCTTTCATTGATGGTAGTACTTGAATCATTTTTACATTCATGTGTATTCTCCAGCTCCTGTTCGGTTTCAGAATTATGAGCAGATTCTTCTAAATAATCAGAATCATCATCTTTGCCTACAATACATCTTCCACGAATTTTTCAAAGCCCTCAGCATCAGGCCTAATTGACGAAGGACCAGGGCGCCTATGTACTCGTACTTCTACCATAATCCCGAGAAAATGTTACGGAAGAAATATTCTCTCCATAATTACATGTTATCTCGAAGTTTTGGTATTACGAGTACTAGGTAAAAAAAATATTTACACAATTGGTATCGGCGGTATCTCGTACCGCACCACACACAAAAATTACCTAACCCTAAAAAGAAACCACTATTGATGCTCTTATTTTTTTCAAAGATAGATCTACACTAACAAGAAAGGTACTGAGGCGCTGGACATGTAGACACAACAAACAGTGATTGTCGCACAAGTGTCAACTTGCCGGCGCGGTATGCCAATTGGAGGTTAAAGGCTCCCACAGACCGACGCGGAAGACCCGCAGCCTACGCGGATTGGCCGCAGCGGAAGTTTCGCGTCACGTGCTGCCTTATGAGCACGTTCCGACCTGCGCGGCAGGCGAGCGTCGCGGCAACGGGATGGCAGCCTTTAATCGACGGCGAAATATGTAACGCAGTCATACGCGATTCTTCCGCTACAGCTCGAGTTTCGTGGATGTCCGCCCGTGTTCGGGAGTCTTCCCTCCCCTCTGGGACGAGCGACCTTGCCAACCGTCACCAAATGCTGACTCATAATTGACGCTCCGGTGTGAATGGTCCTGCAAATTCCACGGCCGCGTCTAGTTCGGATCTTTCCGCTCCGCACCCGCTGCGGATCTACCGCGCCGCTATGTGGGAGCCTTAAAATCGTAGTATATTATCGATTTTTTTCGCACCACAAAGTCCCTACTTGCGGGCAATGCTCGTGCCCTGTCGGAGCGCGCCACTCACGAACTGCTGTTATCGGCGAGGGGCCAATTCGTTGCCATGGACACCTTATCGCCCGCGCACCCCGCGGGCGCGTAATGCGGCTGGGAGTTGCGAGGCGCTAATTCCTGTTATTCCACACCAGATTGCGCAGCGCGCGCGGGTCTTCCGTGCGCTAGCTCTTCGCGCCGACAACTTCGCTGATCTCTCATCGCCCTGCAACTTGAGTGCTTCATGTTGGAGGAGAGTCGTGTCTTCAGGATATTTAAATAAAATTAAATATTTATTAATGTATATTAATCAAAAAAAATAAAATATTTATTAATATATATTAATTAAATTAAATTAAATATTTATTAATATATTAATT